>CATIWQ010504216.1:0-10781 GCA_949673415.1 Euphorbia schlechtendalii
TTTTAGATGTGCGAGAGAGAGAAGAGATTGACTGATTTTTTTAGAATTTTTTAGTTTTTAATTACCTAATTAATTAATCCCAACAAATTTTAGGTGCTACAATACAATTCATGTGTCTTAGTAAGTAAAGCTTTTGCATCAGTCGGGTTCAATAGCCCAATAAGCATTTCCATCAGTTTAAGTTAAATCGATGGAAGTGAGGTGTACATTCGCATCGGGTTTTAGTAAAATCGATGCAAATGCTTTTTATATATATTCTCATACTTTAATTCTCCTTTCAACCGAGGTATTTGGATCGGTTATCTTAAAACCGATCCAACTGACATCCATTTGGATCGGTTTTCTGAAAACCGATCCATATGAAATGATCCAAAAGAGTTTTTGTACTAGTGAATTCTAACTAAGGGTTTCAAAAGAGTCCAATCTCTGTGGAAATTGTAATTCTTTTAAACTTCAACTATAATTTTATCGTTTCAATTATTGGTTTTGATATTTTGCTACATCTATATGCAAAATATAAGTTATAAGGACAAAAAAGATAATAGACCGCATAACATGAGTTACGAAACCAACGGGTGATTAGTGCTAACTTAAAGGATGTGGTTTAGTGGTATGGACTATTCCATCCTTAAGTATCCAACAGGGATCGAACCCTGTAGATGTGTATGGAGCAACTCTAAATTTTGGTATCAGCTATCCTGCCCTTCGAGACACCCGCAAATTGGCGATCAGGGATTAATCTGGATTGAACATGACTGAAGGCGCAACCAATAGTTAGAACCCATCCAGGACCACCTCATGGTGAAAAAAAAACAAAGAGTAACAAAAGTGCTCTCGCCCTCTCCCTGAGTAGCACCATTATTATATTACATCATCTGCCAAATAACCTCTAAAATTATATTTCAATATTTTAGAGTAGGTAGCTTGTACATTTATATAATTAGAGAGGCCAATGCTTTCAAAGTAAGAAACAAAAAATTAAAAGGAAATAAAGAAATGGGTTCAGAAACTCAAAAACAGATTCCAAAAATTGACCTATCAAACGAGATAGAGAGAGGAAGCGAAGAGTGGAATGATTTATGCAAAAGGGTAAGAGAAGCATGTGAGGAATTTGGTTGTTTTGAAGCTATTTATGATAAGATTTCTACAGAATTGAGAGAAGAAGTATTCTCATTAACAAAGGAGCTATTTGAGCTTCCCTTGGAGATTAAAGAGAAGAACATAAATCCAAACAAGCCTTATAATGGCTATATTAGCTCATCCCCTATTAGGCCTTTACATGAAAGCTTTGGAATTGGAGATGCTTCCAATTACAACTCTATCAAAGCTTTTTCTCACTTATTGCTCTCTGATCCTATTGCTGAACATAAATTTTGGTTAGTTCTCTTTACCGATTTTCTTCTTTTTATTTTTTCCCAGTATATTCATTTCAAAGTACTACGAGTGTTTGATCATGATTTAGTTTATTTGAAGAAAGCGAATTATAAGGGTGCTAGTGTAGGCAATTCTCCTCATTCGAAGAACAGTCGTATTTTGGCAATTTCTGATTTTAGACTTGATGCACTCAGGCCAAACTAGGGATGGTAATGGATCCCGGACCCGGATCCGTTTTTTAGGGTCTAGATATTAATTTTATAGATCTGTCAGATCTAGGTCGAATCCGGGTCTAGGAAAATGGATACTGATCCGGGTCCGGATTTTACAATGAAACCCAGATCACGACCCGGATCCGTAATTAAAGATTAGTTTTACTTTTTTATTTATTATTTATCCCGAAAATATTGGATAATTAATATTATTTGAGATTCATATAAATCCAATTGCATTAACATAATTAAATGAGCATGTAAACTATTTAAAATAAGGTGAAATGTACAAGTATGGAAGCTGAAACTAAAAATTTGATGTTAATTACATGGACCCGTTTATGGACCCGGATCTGAATCTGGATCCTAAAATTATAGATCCGACGGATTTAAATCCAACATATTCAAACGGATCCGGACCGGGTCCAAGCTGGAACCAGTCCGGATCTGGATCCATTTGAAGAAAAGGTTCATTTGTACAATCGCGATTTAAGGATTTATTTGCAACTTTTGACTTTTTTGTTTCGGAATTTTATCTAAATTGTTAATCAGTGATATTAAAATTGACTGACCGATTCAATCAGAAACTAATAATGAATCTAATCCAACTAAAAATCAGTTTTATAAAAGTAGATTTTACCTGTTGAACCGGTCAAATTCCGGTTCTTTCATTTCATGAAAGTTATTAGTTTATTAGTTCAAATTAATACTCTTGTTTTACATATATTTGTACGTAAATAGATTAAAATTTATGATTTGAAGTATTATTTTATTTCCTTCCGAAAAAACATTCATTATATTAATTGTATAACTATGTTATCAAGATATTTTGTGTATATGATTTAAATATCATTTAAAATGAAAATTGATTAACATTTACTATTTTTATTTCCTTTAAAGTAATTACTTATAAAGATTTAATATAATTTTTTTGATATGTTTGTTTCATATGGTTTTTAATTTATTTAAAATTTTAATTTAATGTCATAGGAATGAATATTTTTCATATATATCTTTACTGAAGTGTTTAATAAAAAAATATAAAAATGGATTGTACAGCAGTTGAACCTGTTTTGATCAGAAAATCATTAAATACTAACTTCACCAATTTGATATCTGATCTAGTTTCGATAACATTAATTTGTACCCTAACCTTCATACCCTATTATATGATTTAAGAATTAAGATATTAAATCTGCAATTTTGATTATAGTGAGTTTCCAGCTTCACCTATTAACTTATATTCATTAGAACTTGAATATATAAATTGAATTCTTTTTTTATATTTTGACTACTTCAGTAGCATTCCCACTATAAGAACAATATCATTTTGATTTCAAGATTCATTTAAATTATTATTAAGATTAACTAATTAAGTGTTATGATGAACAGCCAAAGCGTGAGCAGTATGGTGAAGCATCAAAATGAGTTACTTGAAACAATTTGGAGTCTAATTCTCGATAGTTTTGGTATTCAAAAGACCGCAGAATCAGCCATCCCAAGCACAACAATATTTCGCATGTTGAAATACAAATCACCTGGAGCAGACGGAACTAACATCGGTATTTGTGCCCACAGCGATGCATCACTATGCACTCTTCTTTGTGAACATCAATGTTCGGGTCTCGAACTTCAAATCAAGGATAGCGATGAATGGATTCAATGGATTCCAAACCCTAATTCCCACATATTTATTGTTGGTGATTCTCTTGTGGCTTGGACCAATGGCAGATTTCATGCTGTGAACCACCAAGTTATTATGAGGGAAAATAAAGACAGATTTACTATTGCTAATTTCGTAAATCCAGACGATGGAGTCATTATTAAGCCGCAAAAAGAATTCATTGACGAAAATCATCCTCAGAAATTTAAAGATTTTGATTATTCAAAATTCTCGAGCTTTATAAGATCTAATCTTTTAGGAGATAAATTGTATGCATTTGCTGGGATTTAACCATATATGCCTCACATCGGAATACGCGACAGATTCGAGTATCTCAAGCAATAAAAAGATCGTATCATCTATGCATTTTCTGTTGTACTATTCGTTTAATTATGGTAAAAATGTGCACTTTAATTTTTTTTAAATGTGCGGTAAAGTCAGCTCATGTTATTTGATATATACTGCTTTGTTACTTGTCATCGAATGCTATTCATCTCGAATGCTGGTATATTGTAAAGAATTTGTGGGTTTAAAAGATATTGAACTTCATAACTTGAATGTGCATATTGGTGGGATTTAACTGTTCTAATACAAAACCGAGTACACATAACTTCTTTCTTCCGAAATTAACAAACGTAACTTAAATCATAAATTACCCGTTAACGTGTTTCAAATATTTTTTTATAGTCCTGCAGTTTAATTTATGTTTGTGTTTTTAATCACAACTAATCTCTATCTTAAATATTGATCTCCAAGTGTATATTTCATACATTAATAAACTCCATACAAGTTAGCATCAATCTACATTATCACCTAGTCAAATATATGATATGCATACAATATAAAATACATCAACTTGTTTAAAAGATATTATACAATTAAAACCGCCTAGTGCATTAATTGGTGGGTATCGAATTTGTCTCAAATATCTGCTGCTCCTTGAACTTTCTATGTGATCTCATAATTCTTTTAACTTCAAAAAGTGCACCATTTTTTCCTTATATGCCACGTGTCATTTTCTGGTTGGAGAGAAAAATCAGAAAAAATGAATTTTTGAAAAGTTAAGCCTACCAAAAGCTGACACGTGATATTCACAGAGCAAAGTTGTGCACTATTTGAAAGTTAAGGAGATACGTGATGTCCTTGAAAGATTCAAGAGGCAGCCAATTTTTTAGGACAAGTTCGGATACCTAAATACATTAAGTAATTTAAATATGGCTTGATATATCAAGAAGTGCCCCAAGTTATCCCCAAAAACCTGATGCCCTTAACCTTTTAAAGTAACTTCGTAGCTTCCTCAACTTTCAAAAAGTCTATCACTTCACAACCTGAACGACAATATTGTAGAATGTATGTTTTATATGCACAAATGATCAATTATGTGGTAGAGATATGAAAAGAAAGAATACATGGAAATCGTAAAAAATGTAGGGTTTGTATAAAGTATATACACATTTGCCCTTCAATTCCTTTTTTTTACCAGTGTTTTAAAAATCGGACCTAGGCAGCGCCTAGGCGCTGTCTAGGCAGGATTTTAAGAACACTGCCACGATTTTGTAAAATTGGGCGGTGTGAGACGGATGACTGATTTTTCAACGCCTAGGCCCCGATTTTTTAATTAAAAAAATTAATATTTTAATAAAAAAAATAACATAAAAAAGCTGTGTTTTAAAAATCCGAGCTTAGGCGGCGCCCAAGAGCCACCTAGGCGGGATTTTTAGGAACACCCTAACGATTTTTTATTATTTTATGTTTTTATGTTATTATATATTAAACTGAGTTGTTAATGTTATCATTTTATTGTATTAGACTATTAATATTTATATTATAATAATTATTACGTATTATTAAATATTAAAATAATAAAAAAATTGAATTCGCCTAGTCCCCGCCTGCGCCTAGCGCCTAACGCTTTTTAAAACACTTTTTTTTACATAAATAACCTTTTCTAAATTTACAGTGTGTCCTCAATATGTTCCCAATGCGTATCTAGTATGTATCTAATAAGATACCGGTAGTTTTCTAAATTAACAATCTTTATTTGTTTATAGCTTTTGAATTTCCGTTTAAAATGATAATTATGAAATATATGGTTTCTACCAGGTTCCTACCAGATATCAAACAATTAAAAAATTTTTTGAAGGAATCCAATAGTTGTCTGGTAGACTGCTAGTATATTTATGAAATATAGTACAAACATATTACAAACATAAACTTGATGGATTGAACAAACTTTCAATAAAATATAAGATTTCTACTATATTCTTACCAGGTTCCTACCAGATTTTGAATAAAAAATTTGAAGGTATCTAGTAAATATCTGGCATGTATCTTAATAAATTATAAATCCAACATGTTTTTATTCTCAATTCAATATCTTTTAAGCATTTATTTTAGTCTTTTAGGGCTTTGTTATTACTGTTTTCCATTATTTCAGGTATCAAAAGTGATTTGGAGAAAAGATGTATAAAATGGCTAAAAACAACATTTCATCGAGATCCATGTGCATAGACCGGGAACAATAGCAAGTCCCAATGATTCTCGCAACTTCTAGATAATTCCTGAATATTAAAGTCAATATATTTCTAGAAGGAAGCACGTCAAAGTCAAAGAATCAATTTTTTTGGAAAAATCATAATTTGGAGAAGTCCCAATCAAGTGAAGTCAATCTAATTGCGTCTCATTTTTAATCCTTAGTTTGTGTCTAACATAGTCTTAGTTTTTGTTCTTTTATTTTCTCTAATTTGCTTTCAAGATTTTATTTTATTTTATTTTAATTTCTTATTCTTAGTTTATGCTTTCAAGCTTAGTACTTTCTATTTCAATATTCTTTTTAAGTTTCGCAATTTACTTTACAAGCTATTTAGTTAAATCACATGCTTTATTTATAGTCTCTCTATTGTTTACCGCATTTTCTCAATCATGTCCAGATAAATCCTTAGTGACTTGATCAAGTAAGGGTAAAGGTCATGTTTGATTAGTGTGAGGACTTCTTCAATACATCACTCTGTGAGGTGATTTATTTGTCAATCTTGATATAGAATATATAAACATTTTATCTCACTATGGTTTGATTAGCCATGAGGTAAATCTTTGTGATTTATTTTTATCTCTAAATTTTGCATTTGTAATTGTGCCTAAGGAGGAGTAAGTAATAGCAGTCTCATCGAGACTGTAGAGTGACAATCTAATGCATGTTGGGAGTCTCATTACTTATCAATTAGGGTTTCAGCTTTTAAATTTTTTATTAATATTTTCTGGCGAGCTCTTTAGCATAATGTTAAGAGTCACAGTGAGTAAGAAGGTGATTGAGGCACTAAGCATAATCTCCGTACGAAGAAAGGAAGAGTTGTTGACGTTGTACAATGGGGTACATCAATATAACTAAAAATAATTCCATGTGCAATATATTCCTTGTATTGTGATCATTATGATACATGGTTTACCCTCAATTGGTTGAGTCATGATTTTATTATCTTTTTACCTACTCACTTAGTTTTAATTCTAAAATCTCATAATGTCTACAATTTGATCACACTATTTGTCATTTTGCTAAGATTAACTTGTTTAGAACTGTTCTTTATAGACACGACTCATGTTTGTTACTAACTACAATTCTCTTACATGCACGATTTATCTTTAGTGGTCTCGCCACCCATAAAATTTTGGCACTGTTGTTGGGGAACGGTTCCTTTTAACTTTTTATCTTGCTGAATGGCTAGAGCTACAACTAGTGGCAGCAAGCTTCTCTTTGATCTTGAAATCAAGAAATCCAATCGAGCTCACGCTAAACCAGTTCTTGAAAAAAAAGAGTCTCGACGTCTCATAGAAAATCCAACTGAACCATTGACGACACTATTCTTATAGATGGGCTGTTTGGCAAGACCAACTTCGAGTTTGAGCCTAAATAAGTCACAATGACCATGGATAACACACAACGGTAAATCAAAGACCTTATTATGGTTGCAATGAATCAACAACAGCTTTGTATCACTTACCCGATTGAGAATGAAGCTAACAACTTTGAGATGAGTTCTTGATTAATCTAGAGCTTACCTAAATTCACCAGGAGAGCCACTAAAGATTTATACAAACATCTACAACAATTCCATATGACATGCACCATAACAAAACCACAGAGAGTCTCTTTAGAGTTGGTAAAACTCAAAATTTTCTCTTTTTCTCTTGAAGATACAACAAAAGATTAATTTTGCTATTTAGCACCATGATCTATTAAAACATGGGCCGAGATGTATAGCATCTTTCTAGAAAAATATTTTTAGCAACAAGAGCAACTACCTTCAACATGCATATTTTTACAACAAAGATGAAGGATACTAAGAATCTTTATAATTATTATTGATATTTTCCCGCTAGCTCTTTGGTACAATGTTAAGAGTCACGGTGAGTAAGAAGGTGACTGAGGCGAGAAGCACAGTTTCCATACGAATTAAGGAAGAGTTGTTAGTGTTGTATGGTGTGGAACATCAATATAACTAAATGTAAGTCCCAGTGCAATTTATCCCTTGTCTTATGATCACTATGAGACATGGGTTATCCTGAATTGTTTAAGTCATGCTTTTGTTGTCTTTTTACCTGCTCACTTAGTTTAAATTCTCAAATCTCATAACGACTATGATCCGGTCACATTGTTTGTCATTCTGCTAAGACTAACTTGTTTAAAACTATTCTTTGTTGATACAATTCATGTTTGCTATTAACTACAATTCATATACACACACAGATTTATCTTTCATGGTGCCGCCACCCATCATGTCAAGTTGGAGGCTCATATGCATGTGAATTTTGTCAAAATCTTTCTTGATACGTACATATATGCTACAAAGGCAGCCTGTGACATATATTTGCATTATCTACCAAATGCATACCAGATTTGACACAATATATTTTTCCTACCGGATAAGTATCAGGTTCCTAACAGATATCGAACAGTAGAAATTTTTTTTGAAAAAGTATATCACAATGGACAGTGTTTCGAAGATGAAAATGAGACGAAAAAAAAACTCTAAAATAACATGTCAAAAAATTAACAGTTTGAGAGATAATGACAAAATAAAAGAAGAAAATACAAAGAAAAACATGCAAAAAAAAATAAATAAATAAAGGATGAGAATACAACAACTAAATGTAAAGCTTGTAGAAAATGAATCTTAATTTTATCAAATAAGTAAGGGTAAAAAATTGAGCCGAAACATTTTTGTAACTTGTAATATAAAAGCATCAACTTTTTTTTTTGAAAACATTAATTAAATTGAAAAATTACCAACAAAAAAATTAATACAATTACAAATATTGAAGATGAAGACAGATGCATGTGATATTTGCACAAATAATCATGTGGCATGTATAATTTTTTTTTATACAAGCTTTCCGACAGAAATATTAATATATCCCCTTTAGAATATTTATTAGTTGTTCAGTAAAAAAAAGAGGGGGATTTTCAAAATTTACACTTACAACTATAATTAGTTGGAATTTGATTCAAATATTTACAGGTATAACAATAAAATCTTAATTAAATGCATGAAAAAGTTTACTTATTCAATTTAATAAGAGAGTGTTTAACCTTACTAAACACAATCTCATTATTTACGAGAGCTTTTTTATAATGCATCTTTATATGCAGGATTTGGGAAATAAGCTAATAAAAAACAATTGTTTCACATTAGACTAAAAGTGAGAAGAATCAGGATTATATATGAAAATATTGATATATATTTATGTTGAACAAAGGTGGTACCTAATACGTAAATGAATTCTACAAATACATTATGAAAAATGTTTCCTCCCATTTTAGAGAATAAAGGTATTAGTTAGTGGAACGTGGATGGATGAATGATACTAGAGTATTTATTTTTTGTTTCGAGAGGAGGATTATTAGAACAAACAAGAGAATGGTTGACATATATCTTCATATGTATTTAGTGGCGGAGGAGGTGAAATTTTAGATAGATAAAAAAAGTGACCGTAAATCAATTACGATAAGGTTAGAAAATTTAAATAAGTGTTTATAATTTTTAATATTTACTAATATCAAACATAAAAATGAAATAAAACTTAACTCGTCAAATAAATCAATTTTCAGAAGTAAATTAAAACTAATTTTTAAATCTAAGTTGGAGTGTATAATCAACAAGGAAGAAAATGGTGATTGAGGTCTTATTCTAGTGGTTAAGACAAATGAGGTAAATTTCTAACAAAAAGACAAGGAAGGAAATGAGTTTTTATTTATAAGGTCTATCTTTATAAATTAAAGCTTTATTTTAAAAATATATGATGAAATCTAAAAATAAATATTAAATTGAAAGGATTATTTAATATTCTAATTGATTTACAATTTTTACTTTTGCTTATTACTGTGACTTTCCTTTTCAATAAAAGTTTGAAATTTTTTATTAATGAATGAAAAAAAAACCCAGAAAGAGATATAGGAAGGGAGGGAGTTAATCTTTTAAAAAAAAGAATCACAAAAATCAAGATGAGTTGATTTGGGGAAGTGAGAGAAGGGAACACGATGGGTGACGTATATATGGGAAAATGTGATAAAGAAAAGTAATTAAAATCAATATTAAATTATTATAACTGAACTGCTACGCGTCGTTCGATTTTACTTCGCGTCGCTCGTATTTTTTTAAATACTTTCCTCTTTTACCCCTGAGCCTAATTTCTCTATATAACCCCACTTCACTAACTTTTTTTTCTATTATAACATCCAAACTTCAAATTCATACCCCAAACTTTCTTTAAAATACCAAAAAAAATTTCCGGTGACATTCCGGCGACATGGACGGGCGACGGAGGAAATCAGAAGCGTCGGCTCAGGTAATTTTTCGAATTTCGTTTAACATCGGGCGAGCTTTTTCCGGGCCGTAAAACAGCACCGGAAAAAGCTCGCCGGAAACCGGTCGGGTTTGCAGTTTCCGACGCCAAACGAACCGATCGGTTCGTTTCCGGTGGAAATGAACCGAGTTGGTTCGTTTCCGTCGCCGGAAACGAACCATGACCGGCGGAAAAGGTTGGCCGGAATTATTTTCCGGCCAATATTTGGGTTGGCCGGAATTATTTTCCGGCCAACATTAGGGTTGGCCGGAAAATAATTCCGGTTTATTTCCGGCCAGCGGGTTGGTCGGCCGGACCATTTCCGGTTCGTTTCCACTGAAAACGAACAATCCCGTCGTTTCCGGCGGAATAGTTGGCCGGAAAATAATTCCGGCCAACCATATGGTCAACCGGAAAAAAATTCCGGCCAACAGTGTTAGTGGCCGGAATTTTTTTCCGGCCAATTGGGTGGCTGGCCGGAAAACAATTCCGGCCACTGTTACCGTCGGCTGGAATTATTTTTCCGGCCAACTGGGTGGCTGGCCGGAAAATAATTCCGGCCACTGTTACCGTCGGCCGGAATTATTTTTCCGGCCAACTGGGTGGCTGGCCGGAAAATAATTCCGGCCACTGTTACCGTCGGTCGGAATTATTTTCCGGCCAACCACGTAGCTGGCCGGAAAATAATTCCG
>CATIWQ010504224.1:0-10035 GCA_949673415.1 Euphorbia schlechtendalii
ATAATACTTTGAAATTGATCAATAAAGGATGAGGGTATTAAAGAAAAATCAAAAGAAAGAGAGGATAACCAATGAGTTATGCAAAAGGTGAGGAATGGTACAGAGCAGAAACTGCAACCATTCATTGAGTGAAAAAAAAGAAAAGAAAGAATAGCATAAACAAAGTACTTCAAAAACAAATGCTTAAAAGAAAAAAATGAGAGAGTGGTATGGAGCATAAAATGCAACCATTGAAAAAGGGGGAGAGTGGTATGGAGCATAAAATGCAACCATTGAGAGTGTTTTAGCATCCTAGGTTACCTACAAATGCCTTGACAGAAATTAATCAAAGAGTGCTTTTTATGTCCTTTATACTTTATACTATGCTTAAGAGAATATAATATTCAAGTATTCATATAACGCTTATATAAAGATGCGATTCGGTTGACTCTCCATTAAGAGCAAATGAATGCAACTAAACTATATAAATTGTACATTAATAATTTGTGGGAAATTTCAAACTTCTACTTGAAATCTTTTGCAACATGGAATGTGATACTCACTGCAATAGTCTTTCACCAATAAGGTACGAAATTGTTTACCAATTTATACACTTCTGTTTAATTTACCTTGAGGACAAGGCAAAAGTTAAGTGTGGGGGTATGATAAGTGTATAATTACACTTATTTTCATATTAATTTTATACACCAAACACTATAGTTTATGTCATTTTTATACTTCATATAAAAGATTTCACGTGGTATGTAGTTGTTTTTTATGCAAATGCAGATACTAGGTACATCTTGGGAGTAAAATGATCTAAAGTGGAATTCTATGAAAAAAGAGTGAAAAAGATGCGTGGAACTTAAAGATTTGGCTTAGGATCGAAGCTGTCAATGATGGTAAAGTTACAAGGAGAATTCTGTAGGAAAATACAATTCACGGTCGCGACTTGTTCTTCTTCAAAATAGAAAATTGCCAATCAAAGATTCATGATCTTGACTTGTATATAGCGGTAGCCATTTGGACAGTTTTCGGGTTTAATCTTCTTAACTACCAACCGCCAGATAAGAACTATCAATCGCCATCAACTACCAACGAATAGACACCTATCAGAAATCTACCAATCATGAAAAGGTGCCTATCCATTATAGATTAGATTGAAGCTTCTCAACCAATCACAATGAAGATGCAATATTTCACCAATGGACACAACTATTCATTTGGATAGACGCAACCCTTCAAACTCTATAAATAGGGCTCCAAACCTTATAATTTCAAAGAATGAAGGGAGTGCAGTATTAGAGTGCAATTATAGGGTTACGTATAGTGTGTGTAGATAGAGAATTCGCTACATTCATAAGTGATAGCGAGAAAATGTCTAACTGAATCGAATCCTTGTTTCGATCACTAGATTTCTCTGTATTCTCGAGTGATTATTGTATAAGTGTACTTGCAAATCACTTAACAATAAAATTTTTCGTTCTTCAATATTCGTTTGTTCGATATTCGCAAAGAATAGCATCCTAGCGGAGGTTTTGTACGGGCCGAGACCGAATTCAAAGCAGACGCAGGAATTGTGGGAATTGATGACTCTCATTAAAAAGAGGATACGGTTTGATCAACTTTAGCTTTCACTTGCATACCTTACAACTTTGCTTTGCTTTCTACTTATACTTTCTATTTCGACGTTTATGATATGTCTATGTGTCATAATGCGTATTTCGTGTTATGTCTTTTATATTAATCAAGTTATATGCATTGGAGTTAATTTTAAGAGTAGTTTCAGGGTTAACAATATCATGCATAATCACTGGATCTGTGATATAACGCTGTTTAGTGAGCCAACATTTTTGGAATGGTAACTTTCTAAATGTGGCTATGTGATAGCGACCCAAACTAAGCATAATATTGACGTTGTCCAGGTTTATATGATTATCTTAATTCATTTGCTCTAGGTTTAGAAAAGTTATTTCATGTGTTTCTCTACGGCGAATAATTGAACATCTGAGTGTTTTGAAACGAGTCTGTTAGATTAGTCCAGTGAATCATAACATCTTAGTGGAACTCGCATATTTTCTCTGCTATACTTATTTTGTAGGGAAAATCTATATATTTAGAATCTCTAGTCTTCCATACATATATCTATCCATTCTTCATTCTAATCCTCCCAACTAACATCCAAAATTATTTTATTTTCTTTATTCTATCTTCCTTATTGATCTTTAGACTTGGTTCCTTCCCTGTGGGTTCGATATCTTTTAAAACTACATCATAACTGTATACTTGCAGTTATCATCATTTTTCTATTTGCTAAGAGGTACTGACAACACCTATACTTTATGTGAACAAGTTTTTGGAACCATTAATATATAGCAAAATCTTGCGAACAAATTATAAAACTTATCAATAGAAAAGTGGTAAACAACCATTCATCTAAGTCAATTAATTTAGAGGTCGATCACAGCGTTCATTCTTCATCAAAAGCTGAGATTATGACATGTATTAGGAGATATAAGATCGTTTATATAAGTTGAATAGTTGAAGGAAATGGGTCACTTACTTTCTACTAATTTAAATCATTAGAGCATTTGAACCCTAATTTCTTCTTCTATCAATCTTCTCTCAAAATCTCTCAAATGGCTAGAACTAAGACCACTTTCAGAATCCTAAAAACTAATGTTATAAAGATCATTGTGAACGTGGAAAGGAAAACTGAAAAGCTTACTCTTAAAGAGAGCACTACTTTAGAAAGAGTAGGTTGGGAGGATGGCTTGGATTTTGTTCTAGTCTTTGAAGTGAACTATGAAGGATTGCTACTCAACAAGACCATGCATCGAGTTATCAAGCAGCAACACCTCAGTTCTTTTTTAAGGATGGAGGGCTCAGTAATCAAAGGCCTCATTAGGGCCTTCTATACCCATCTCTACACAATAAAAGGTTTTAGTGATGTCCTACTGATGGACTTTGAAGGAAAATCAACCTTTATTTGTTCGCGGTTGATAGGGAGCATTCTCAATATGCCTAATATCAAGCACCCAGCTTCGTAAATCTAGTGATGAAGATGCTGTTATCATTCCCGAGGATTGGGAACTCCCTGCCAACTACATTTCGGGGGAGATAGCCGCTAGTGAGATGTCATGGCTAGTAAGGATGTGCCATGAGTTTGTGGTGAAGCTGCTGCTACCCAAAACAGGCTCGCTGACTAACGGCACATATTTTGAGTGTTGTGTGGTCTACCATACGGTAGAGGGTAAAAAGCTCAATTGTCTAGTGGTGATTCTTCACCACTTGACAAAGCTGACTACCGTCTATCACTATATTTACCTCATAACTGAGATTATGAGGGCAGTGAAAGATGATGTGGCTCAGTTTTTGGGGGAGTCTGGTGAGATAGTCCTGCCTATGAAGAAAAGGCTAGAAATGTCGCATTTCAATAGGCTGGCTCATAACCAGGTTCATGCTAGGTACACCAACGCTCAACAAAAGCGAAAGTTGAAGGTTGTACCGATAGTATTACCTGTGGACATCCACAAGGAGGAGGAGGACCAATTCATGGTGGACTATTAGAGTGATGACTCATATCAAATTCCAATCTCTAGTGTCTTAGAGAATGTGACCACCATTCCCTCTAAAGTAGAAAAGGTTGCTTCCTCTAAGGCTAAGGGGAAGAGTCCATCAAAGTCTAGTGATGCTCCTGCTAAGCATCAAAGTAGAAAGATGCAAGCTAAAACCCATACCCAAAGGGAGGCAGAGGCTAAGTAGTTAGTTGAGCATCAAGCTAAAGAGAAAGAAGAAGAGGATGAGGCCAGTGATACCCTGCGCCAAATGAAATGCAAAATGGTATTCTCAAATGATACTGAGAAGTAGGGCGAGGCCAAGAAGTCTAGAGATGAGGACCAACTTGGGTCTAAAGCTGCTGAGAACACTTCAGATGTTTTTGCCAAACTTAAGGGCACTTAGAGTAAGCATTCTGCCACCACAAGGCCACTATAGAGAAATGTGCAGGTGGTGAGCAACGAGGAGGATGCTGGAGAAACCACTTCTCTAATCCCAGAGGAGTCTGATCCTCAGGACCCCAGCATCCCCACTCCCACATTCACTCATGTTAGGAGCCTTCTTCTCTGCATGAGCAACCTCAAGCTAACCCATCCTTGGATCAATCAGCTAACCTAGAGGTTCTATAAAATCCCACCTCCTCATCTTCTCTTGTAAATCCTCAAAACCCTTCTCTTGTAAATTCTTCTATTCCATCAAGTTATACTCCAGTAGATCCTGAAATGTAGAAAAATCCTTCCCCTTCTAACTCTGTACATTCCCCAATTCAAATTTCTTCTCTTGAAAATAGCCAAGATTCTTTTCCTCCATCACCAATACATATTTCTTCCACCCCTTCTCCTGTACATTCTCAACCAACATCTATTTCTTCCAGAGCCATTGTACCTTCTATTCTACTCAAACTAATTTCCTCTACTATACATGGAGGTCCATGAAGTCCTCCAGGAAGCTCTCCTTGTTTCTTTTTTGTTGGATTTGGTTATTGGTTGGTAATTTACCGAAAATCTTTGGACTATTCCTTGCCAAAGTAGATATTTTACAAGGTGTAATAACCTTCAAGTGAGTGATAAAGGTGTTGTAGACTCTCCATTCAAGTCTAAACCTCAAGCATTGCCTAAGTGATCTGTAAAACTCAAGTTTGCTTAGATGATCTCTACACCTCAACCTTTGCTAAAAAGATGAACTAAACTTCAAGTTTACTTAAGAGATGAACAAATGAACCCTTGTAACCCAAGTTCATGCCCTTTCCATGAACTCAAACTAACTAACACGAAATTACAAGTGTTGGTGATCAAGGCTTGGCGTTTGGCTCAAGAACACTCAAGAACATAAGAAGAAATGCTCCCTAATGCTCTCTTGATCTTTTCTCTTTCTTCCCACCCCTTTTATGACTAAAATTTAGTCCTTTATTAGAACTTCCTTCAATTCAAAGTCCACCTAGGTTCACCTAGGATTACTTTTTAACCCATACTTCTCTTTAACAAATACTTCCTTACTTACTTTTGTCATATCCATCAAAGATTTGATGTGAAGTATCCTAGGTAAGGTGGGTGAGTGGTTGAGCATGTGAAAATATCCAAGCATGTGTGTAAAAGTGGATTTTTTTACTGAAAATTGCATAAAGTGAAATTTTGGTTCTGCTACAAAGTCGATGTCATTGATGACATGGCCGTGTCGTTAACGACATGGCTCTTATGCCTTGGTTTTTTATGCTTAGTTTAAATGAAAAGTGTTTAGGGTTTAAAGAAAAAGGGCGAGCTTCTTCCAAACAAATTTAGGACCTTATAAGAAGTGGAAAACTGATAAGGGAAAAATAAATTACAACTTCATCATCGAACTTGTAAGTGAGGAGTGAAATTCCATGCTCATAGCTAGTGAGCAAGACAACCCATGTATATATACTAAAATAGTCATCCACTATTCCCATGGTACATTTGTGTCCTCTCATGCTCATAGGTTGAACAAGGCCAAAAAGATCTACATGAACTAGTTCAAGAACTCTTTTAGATGAAAAATCAGTTTTTTGATTTAAAGCTCTAATTAAACTTTTTCCATATTGACATGCATTACATAAGTGATCATTTTCAAAGTTTAAGCTTGGTAAACCCTCAATAATTTTTTGTTTGGCTAGTTTGGACATAAGATTCATGTTAGCATGTCCCAATCTTCTATGCCATAGCAAGGACTTCCTTTCTTTAGATACCAGACATATAACCTTTTTGGTTTTTTTATTTATATTAGTCATATGAACATTATTTACTCTAGATGCATAAAGAATGGTTTGATTAGATTTACAATCAATGATTTGGCAACCATTTGAATAAAAATAAATTTTCTTCCTTGATCACAAATTTGAGCTACACTCAGAAGATTGAACTTTAGTCCATCTACTAGAGTGACTTCTTCAATCTTGATTTTGAAAGCCAATAGCTCCTTTTCCTATGATTTTCTTTTTTTATTGTCTCCGAAGCTCAAACTTCACATCTTTTGCATTCTAAAGAAATGAATGAGTTTTCATTTCTTATCATATACCTTGAGCATCCACTGTTAATGTACCATGGCTTTTGAATTTTTATGGACCTAAGGTTTACTTGTAAAAGAGAGAGGTTAGAACCTTTGAACCTAGTTTCCCTTGGGTTTGGGTGCATCAAAAGCTCAATCAAACTATATGTAGTCATTGTAGTATCCATTTTTTTCTTACCAATTGTTGTTGTGTGGTTTTTCTTTCCATAAAAGTTGCAATGAAGGTTGAACTTCTTTTATCTTTGATGTTGCTGAGGAGGGCATATGTCAAAAGGTTCTTAAGCTCAGTCCTATTTATGAACTTGCCTCTTTCTAGGGATATTTGAAGTTTACCTTTAATATTGACTATGCCTCTGAGTATTGTCTCTCCTCTGAGATATACTTGCCTCATTTGAGCAGTCATACCCTTGAGGTGATTTTCAACTTTGTCTTGGGGTTTGCCTTTGAGGTAATGGTTTCATTTATAGTGACCTCTAAGGATTATTTGTACTTTAAGACTTGTTTTGCTTCTGAGGTCTGCTTTCTTTTAGCAAGGTAATTTTCCCCGATAAAAGTCCTTCAATCAACATTACTTTTCTGTTGAGCTCTGCCGCTTTTACTCCCAGCATCACTAGCACTTTCTTGTACTTTTCAATATTATTTTTAATCTTGTTTTATCTTCTATGCAAAGCATTCATTGTTTTACCCATTGCTTGATCATGCATAGCAAATTCCTCAAAGTCTTCCTCAATCACCTTCACTGGCTTTCTGTTCTTCTTAACCATCTTGTAGATGTCCATCAAAACTTGCATAATTTTATTAGGCATTTTTATGTTGGAGTTTACCTCATTTTGGCAAGAGTGTCTTTGAGATGACTAGTTTGAGGATGACATCCTTTTAGTTTCAACATCTAATTCAATGATATGTGCCATGTCATCTGTGGCCATGAAGAAAATTTGTGCAATTTCTTCATCACTAGTGGATGATTCATCTTCACTATCGCTCCATATTGTGAACATAATTTTTCTCCCTTTTTCCTTCTTCAACTTTGGATAATTGATTTTTATATGTCCCTCTTTAACAATCAAAACTGGTAAGATTTTTTGAATGTTCACTCTTAGATCTATTTTTCACCAGATTTGAATTTTCCTTTTGAAAAGTCCTTCTTCTAAAGTTCTTACTTCTAAGGAAAGATACCCTTCTTCTAAAACTTCTGGGGGACTTTTCCACTTTTCTTCACCAATCACCTAAATTTTCTACTTAGTATAACCATTTGTTCATCATCATCATCATCAAATGTTCCTTCATTTCCAGATTCAACCTTTAGAATAATGGTCTTTTTACCTTCAAATTTGGCCTTGTCCTTCTTTTAGAAGTTCTGCATTGAGGTCTCATGAGTGATTAATGATCTAATCACCTCATCATACTTGTAGGTGGTAGAATCTTAAGCTTCCTTAAAGGCTATTTTCTTGGCCTGCCAACCTTTGGTGTGGTTTTTGAGAATTTTCTTTACTTGATCTTCTTCTAAGTACATTTTTCTCAACCTTTTGAACTCATTGATGATATTTGTGAATCTAGAATTCATATTGGAAATGAATTCATTCTCCTCCATTTCAAACAGCTCATAGTAGCTTAGATTTTAGTTGATCTTGGATTCTTTGTCTTTGTTAGTCGCTTCATACATGATCTCTATTTTCTTCTAGATTTCACAGGAGCTCTCACAACCTAAAATATTTTTATATTCTACAACATCTAACACATAATGGAGAAAGTTAATAGTGGCATCATTACTCTGTAATTTCTTAATGTTAGAGTCATTATAAGCATTTTCAAGTTTTTGGGATGTCACTCCATCCACTATCACAATGGATATATATAGACCATTGGCTATGGCTAGCCAAGAATACATATCATGTAGTTGGATGAATTTTTTCATCATTTTCTTTCAAAGATGTATAGTTCTTTCAGAAGAACAAGGGATGTTTAAACATAAAGAGTCCCTCTAGGAGTATTTATGTGGATTTTCCTAATAGGTGTTTAATGCAGTTATCACCCATTTTTTATTGATCTTTTAACTATAGATGTGTTAGATCTTTTTCATGAGTAATACTTTGATAACACTTGTTGGACCTAGAAACAAGTAAGAGGGGGTGTGAATGACCCTTTTTGAGTTTTTCATAGTTTCAAGCTTCGTGGAAAAGTGTATTTGAAGCAAACTCTAAGTAAAAACTAAGATTAAGCTTTTTTGCAGAGTCTGCCCTATGATGCAACCTCTTTACTTTAAGTTCTGGTGAATGTGTAGATTCTATATGCAATGATAAATAAGTAAAGAGTTAGAAATGTGCAAACACAAGTTTTTATCTTGGTTAAACCTCTACCTAATCTAGTCCTTGGAATCTCTGTCCATCCTTTAATCCACTATAAATTTTTCTATAGGTGAAGAAACAAACCACTGAAATGTTGTTTACTTGATTAAAGTTTTGTTCAACAATCTTAGCTTCTAGGCTTTACTAATACAAAAGTACCCTCTTTGTTATATCTAGGCTTTGAGCTATACCAATTGAGAGAGTTGATTTAGGTGCTAAGTTGATTTGCCAATACAAAAGTACCCTCTTCGTTGTATCTAGGTTGTGAGCTTCACCGAGGTCCAGTTTGATTTATTTCTGTTGATTTATCTAATTAGATTTAGCGGCCTAATTCAATAGCAAGGGATATTTTGTTTGTGAAACAGAATAATAGAAAATTGGTTCCCACATAGTATGATTGTTTGTTGTAAGGGAGAAAGAATGTTTTTGTTCATTGGACAACATCATTGTGTCTTTTTCTCAAGTGTAAAGCCTTTTTGGCGCAGCATTCGGAGGAATTGACTTCTATGAGAGGTTAATTTGACCATGGTTCCTTTGAAGTTTTCATACTCAAATGAAACATTCTCCATCAAATATTTCTCACAGCGAAGGATCCTCTGAGGTCATTGATGCTTCTAAGTTATATTCTCTTATCTCACATCTTATGACTTGTATGTTGCCTTTGGATTGCTTTGCTTCTGAACATTGAATTATTCTGAGTTATATTGTGACAAGTGAAACTTCTTCGACTAAGAAACAACAAAACTTTATTTATGATTTGTATCCAACAAATATAGTATAATTTTGTTGAGATATATTGCTTATTCCATATTGTTAAGTTCTATTAAATTCTTTGAAAATATAAATAATATTTACTACTTTTATTTAATATAAATAATATTTACTACTTTTATTTAATTCCATACAAAATTTATACTAATCTAATATGCTATATTCTCCATGCAATATTAATTTGTTTATTTTTATGATTTTATATTTATTTATAACTTATATTTGATGTTGGATAGATAAATATTTTTGTTTTTATTTAAAATTAAATAAAAACGGTTTGAACTAGTAAATCCATGAACAATTAACTTCACCGGTTCAATATCTCGTTTGATTTCAATACAATGCTTCTAAATAAGTATCAAAAAGAAAAATAATACTCCCTCCGTTTACTAAATATTGTCGTTTTAACTAATTCACAGTTAATAAGATAACAACTAACCGAATGAGATGATTTACTAGTTTACCCTTTCATAAATGTCCTATTCAATTTTCAAGACTTTATTAACATGTTCAATAAAAACAACTTAGCATATGGTCTTCTCTTGTTATTAGAGATTAGGATATACTTATCTTGGAAGTTGAACAAATTAATAGCGGTAGGAATGGAAAACTTGGAAAAAAATCATCTTGGAAATATAAAATGACAATAAAAAAGAGACAATGAAATCCCTCTAAAACGACAATATTTAATAGACGGAGAGTACTAAAAAACTTTTGGGAAACTCTTGTCTCCAAAGACAATTAGTTAAAAATCTCTCCACCAATTTTCGAGCTAAAACAGTGAATGCTCCTTCAAAACAGAGAAACTATCATAGACATACTTAATTTAGTCTGTTAGTCGCATGTACCAGTATCCGTA
>CATIWQ010504229.1:0-15678 GCA_949673415.1 Euphorbia schlechtendalii
ACATGCATTTATTCCTTTTGCATCACTTTTTGAACACTTTTTCAATTGTGATACAACAGATCGATTTTTTACTGAAAATTGCAACACTTTAATGCAACACCGGTCAGTTTTTGTTGCAACAGGCCATCTATGGCGTAGTGTGAGCCATTATGAATTGCCAGTATCTAGGCTCCTGAGGCATATGCATGCCTATCTTCTCACCAAACCATCCTTCTAGCATGTAAGCCTTCTTGTCATAGCTAATGGAATCTTCACATCCTTGTCTCAGAGCCATACCTCATCTTTTATATTCAGTAGTTCTACCAGGAAATTCGGAGAGATGGTGATTTCCTTTCCTTTAACTACTGTTTTGAGCTCTTCATCACTAACAGTGCACCTTTTTAGGTTTTGGTAGAACTCACGAACAATTGATGGGTAGGTTGGTTCCTTCAATTTAATCCATGTATTGAATTTATAGAATTCGATGGTTTCTTTGTAAGGACTGGTTTGTATGAAGGATTTATCCCTAAGATATATTTGAGGAAGGATGTTTGAGGGATTTGACCTGTATAGAACAGATTCAAAGGTCTTTGGAGGGATTTTTATCATGACTTGCTCTTTATAATTAGCTTTTGATGATCTGGTTCTCTTGGGTGCCATTTTGGTAAGAGAGGTTGAAGGAATTAGGGTTTCTGAGAGAAGAAAGGGTTTCTCAGTGAAAAAGAAAAGCTTTGAGAAATTTTGGTAAAGTGTTTGGATGATGAACAGTCTTTTCCTTTATATAGAGGTGGTTTTAGAGGGATGGAAAAGTAATTTACCACATTGACGGTTTCAACATTTACCGTTTAAAATATAGGTAACCGTCAAGGGCGTGATTAACGTATGAATGTGAGCAGTTTTAACCTAAAGATCTGGCTTGGGATTTGGGTTTTTAAATTTTGAAATGTGGAGCAATTGGCGAGGCAAATCTTCTGAGACGTGGCGCTACCCTTTAGTTTCAGAAGATGACTGTCACTTTTGAAACATATTATACTTCTGAGTGATTACTCTTTCTTCTGGGTAATATTCATACTGGATTCCTCATACCAATTTCTCTTCTGAGGAAGGCGAATTGATCTTTGCTCAGAGGTTTGGTAAAGGTATCAGCTCTTTGTTCTTCAGTGGAGATGTATACCAGCTTAACTTCTTTCATGAGAACATGATGTCTTATAAAATGATGTCTGATGCTAACATGTTTCATCCTGCTATGCTGAACTGGATTCTTTGACCGATCAATTGTGCTCTTGTTATCGTAGAGAATCTCTATGCATTCTGACTTGACTCCATAGTCTTCAAGTTGCTGTTTGATCCATAGTGCTTGTGCAACACAACTTCCAGCAGCCATGTATTCAGCTTCTGTAGTGGATAGAGCTACTGAGGTCTGTTTCTTGCTATACCAAGAGATGATACTGTTTCCCAGAAAATGACATCCTCTAGTAGTGCTCTTCCTTTCCAGTTGATCTCTTCTATAGTCAGCATCAGTGAATCCTTTTAGTGAGAATTCTTCATTACTTGGATACCATAATCCAGCTTCAATAGTTCCAAGAAGATATCTGAGGATTCTTTTTACCACGCTCAGATGTAATTCTCTAGGATAACTTTGGTATCTTGCGCAATAACAAACTACATAGTGAATGTCAGGTCTGCTTTCAGTAAGATATAGTAGAGAGCCAATCATTCCTCTGAACATCTTCTGATCGACCTTCTTGCCTTCTGAGTCTTTGCTGAGTATGGTGTTGGAAGCCATAGGGGTTGACATTTCCCTTCCATCTTCCATACCAAATTTCTTTAGAATCTCCTTGGTATACTTAGATTGATTTATGAATATCCCATGTGAACTTTGTTTGATTTAGGGTCCTAGAAAGAAGGTTAATTCTCCCATCATTAACATCTCAAATTCAAGTTTCATTTGAGAACTGAATTCCTTGCACATCCTTTCATCAGTGGCTCCGAAGATGATATCATCAACGTAGATCTGAATAAGAAGAATGTCCTTGTTCTTTCTTCTGATGAATAAAGTTATGTCTGTCTTGCCTTTTATGTACCCTTTGAGGTGAGAAAGCTTGTTAATCTTTCATACTAGGCTCTGGGTGCTTGCTTCAAACCATATAGAGCTTTTTTCAGTTTGTATACATGATGGAGAAATTTTGAGTCTTCAAAGCTTGGAGGTTGCTAAACATAGACTTCTTCTTAGATGAATCCATTAAGGAAGGCACTCTTTAAGTCCATTTGATACAATTTATATCCCATATGAGATTCAAAGGCACATAGGATTTTTATTGCTTCAAGTCTAGCTACTGGAGCAAATGTTTCATCATAGTCTATCCCTTCTTGCTGATTATACCCTTGAGCCACAAGTCTTGCTTTGTTTCTCACTATGTTTCCTTCTTCATCAAGCTTGTTTCTGAATACCCACTTAGTATCGATGACAGATTTGTTCTTTGGTCTTGGGACAAGATCCCATACATCACTTCTAGCGAACTAGTCCAGCTCTTCTTGCATGGCCATCATCCAACTTTCATCATGTTCTGCGTCCTCAAATTTCTTTGTTTCTATAATAGAGACAAATGATGGATGACTTGTCATTCTACTGAGTTGTCTTCTAGTGAGAACGGGGTTCTGAGGTGCGTCAAGGATCAGTCTTTCTAGATGGTCCTTCTTGGTTCTAGTTTCTCTGGGCAGATCATGATGGACAGGTACCTCCACTGCTTCTGGTTGTTTTTCTTCATCTTCATGTTCTGAGAATTTGATCTCAGATGGTTCATCCTTTTTTACTTTTCTTCTTGAGTTGGCTCAAAGGATTGTTTATGTGAGACAGAATCTCCATCTTCCTCTGAACTTCTTCTTTTTCCTACATGGTTAGTTTCATCGAAATCTACATGTACTGACTCCTCTAATATTGCTGTTATTTTGATGAAAACTCTATAAGCTTTGCTATGGGTTGAATAGCCAAGAAATATTGCTTCATCAGCTTTAGGATTAAACTTGCCTAGTTGTTCTTTATTCTTGAGTACAAAACATTTGCATCCGAATGCTTTAAAGTATCCAATTTTAGGTTTTCTACCTTTCCAAATTTCATAGTGAGTTTTATCAATTACTGATCTAATGTTTACCCTATTTAATATGTAACAAGCAGTATTGACGGCCTCTGCCCAAAAATATTTGGGAAGGTTGTTGTCACCCAGCATTGATCTGACCATTTCAACTAAGGTTCTGTTTTTCTTCTCAACAACACCATTTTGTTGAGGGGTGTGAGGATCAGAGAAATTGTGTTCAATTCCTCTTGCGTCACAGAAACCAGCGGATAATTTATTCTCAAATTCTCTACCATGATCGCTTCTTATTTTAGACAGAAGGACTCCTTGTTCTACTTCAATTCTGTTACATAATTTGGAAAAACCTTCATAGGCTTCATCCTTACTACTCAACAGGATAACCCATGTATATTTGGAATAATCATCCACAACAACCATGGTATACCTATGTCCACCCATGCTTATGGGAAGAACAGGGCCAAACAAGTCTAGATGGAGTAATTTTAAGACTCTTTTAGTTGAGAAGTCAGATTTAGATTTAAAACTCTTCCTAAATTGCTTTCCATACTAACAAGCATTACACAAGTGATCCTTTTCGAAGTTTAAGCTTGGTAAACCCTCAACAAGTTTCTGTTTGACTAATTTGGTTAGAAGATTCATGTTAGCATGTTCCAACCTTCTGTGCCAAAGCCATGACTCTTCCTCTTTAGTCACTAAACATATATCTTTCTTTGATTTATCATTTAGATTGATTATGAATACATTATTGATTCTAGGAGCATATATTAAGGTTTTGTTTGACTTACAGTCAATGATTGAGCATCCTTCTGATTCAAAAATGACTTTTCTTCCTTGATCACACAGCTGAGCAACACTCAGAAGATTAAACTTTAATCCATCTACAAGGGAGACTTCTTCAATATTGATTTCTGCTCCAATGGTTCCTTTACCAATGATTTTCCCCTTTTTATTATCCCCAAAGCTTATCTTTCTATATCTGTTTCGTTCTAATGAGATGAATGATGGATCATCTCTTATCATATGTCTTGAGCATCCACTGTCTATATACCAAATTTGTTGACCTTCTATGGATCTAAGAGTTACCTGCAAAAGTAAGTAGTTAGAATCTTCGAATCCAGTTTCCCTTGGGTTCGGGTGCATTATAAGTTAAATTAGGCCAATCATAAGAATCATAAAAGCCGTTCTTAAATCTACACATAGAAGTTGTGTGGTTTTTCTTTCCTCAAAAATTGCAGAAGACCTTTACAGCTTCTCTGGCCTTTTCTTTTTGTAGAGTTCTGGGAGATGGACAGAGATCAAAAGGTTCTTGAAGTGGTTGCTTCTGAGTTATGACTCCTCTTCTGGCTTGTGAATTTCTCTGAGTCAGTTTCTGATAACCTCCTTTATGATGATTGTTTACATCATACTTGTATCCATACTCCTTATAGATCCTTTGTCTTGGTGCTGAGGATTCACCTTGATACGTCCTTCCAACCGTTTACTTCTAAAAGGTGTTTATCTTTTGAGGATACCTCTTCTCTTGAAAATGTTCCTTTTTCTGATGTTGTGCCTTCTGTTGAGGGGACTCATTCTTCTTAGGTACTGATTTTACGGGTAGAGTTATGTAACCTGATATGTACCCTTCTAACAACATTACTCTTCTGCTGAGGTTAGTGGCATTTACTCCCACCAGAACCAGTTTTTTCTTGAGATTCTCAATCTCACTTTTAAGCTCTTCTTATCTCTTGTGAATGGCTTTGGTAGAGTTATCTCTAGCTATGTCTCGGATACAGAAGTCTTCAAAATCTTCTTCTAGAAGCTTCATGTGCTTCTTGTTCTTTCTAACCTGCTTATAATTTGCGCAAGCAGTTGCATGATTTCATTAGGAATATTGAATTTGAATTTACCTCATCATTAGCTTGGTGAGATTTTTCTTCTGAAGATGATACTTTCTCTATACTACTATGCCAGGACTCAACTATTGGGTACATATCATCTGCAGCCATGAAGCATATCTGAGCAGTTTCCTCATTTCCTGAGGACTCAGCAGAGCTTTCTTCTTCGCTATCGCTCCATGTTACCACCATGGTTTTCTTTCCTTTGTCCATTCTTAGCTTTGGACAGCTTGATTTCATAAGACCTTCCTGGTGACATTCAAAACATGTTATAGGTTTTTAATTCTCACCTTTGGTTTTATCCTCATATCTTCTGAACTTGTTTTTCTTCTGGAAGTTTGAATTCTGATGAAAGATTCCCTTCTTCTGAAACTTTTAAGGAGTCATTGAGTTCTTCTTTAAGAATTTCTTAAATCTTCTAGCCAGCATGGCCATATCCTCATCATCCTCTGATGAACTTTCTTCTTCTGCTCTTAGGATTATTGCCTTCTTTGATTCATGCTTTGACTTTTCTTTCTTTTGAAAGCTCTACATGGAAATCTCATGAGTAATTAATGAACCGATAAGCTCATCATACCTGTAAGTTGTGAGATCTTAAGCTTCTTCTATGGCAGTCTTCTTCGCCTGCCACTTTTCAGTCAAGCTTTTGAGAATTTTCTTTACTTGCTCCTCTTCTGAGAAGCTTTTTCCCAATCTTTGGAGCTCATTGATGATGTTAGTGAATCTTGCATTCATACTTGATATTGATTCACCTTCTTCCATCTCAAATAGCTCATAGAGACGAAGATTCTGGTTTATCTTAGATTCCTTGACCTTATCAATTCCTTCATAGGTCACTTCAAGCTTTTTCCATATTTCCCTTACACTTTCACATCCTGAGATCTTATTATATTCTGCAGCATATAAAGCATAATGTAGAAAGTTAATTGCAGCTGCATTACTCTATAATTTCTTTATGTCAGAATCATTGTAATCAGTTTCAGGTTTAGGAGAGATAACCCCATCTACAGTGGTTGTATGTATGTATGGGCCATTGGCTATAGCAAGCCATGCATACATATCCTGCGACTGTATGAAATTTTTCATTCTGTTTTTCCAAAAAGTATAATTCTGTCCAAAGAACAGTGGGGGTCTGGACATAGACAGCCCTTTTGGGAGTATCTGTGTGGTCATATTTCCAGGTAAGTATTTTATGCTATTTTCACCCATATTAGTCTTTTACTCTATATTAGCTAAATCTGATTTAGAGTTCTTGCTATGATACCAATTATTGGACCCAATAAGGGTGTAAAATAGGTCAGAGGGGGGGTGAACGACTATTTTTCGAGTTCATGGTTAACTTCAGAAAGTTGTTTCTGCAGTTGCTTCTGAGTAAGTATTTGTTACTCAGAATCACCTTTTATATTTTATGTATTTCAGATGCGGAATAAAATAACACAAAAATAAATGAGCTGAGTAAGGAAATGCAAACAGTGATTTTTATCCTAGTTCAGCCTCTACCTAATCCAGTCCTTGGAAACTCTAGTCTAAGATTTAATCCACTATTAACTCTTCTTCTGGTGAAGAGTAAACCTTTTACAATGCCTTGACTGAAGTACCCTTCAATAGTCTTTGCTGAGCTATACCAATACAGAAATTCCGTTCTTCTATATCTGAGGCTCTAAGCTTCGTCTCTATTAAGTACCTTCCTTACTAGAACTTCGCTCCCTTACACTATCTTACCCTTAGCTTAGTGTAAGTTACAACAGTTTAACAAGAATGATTTTTGTGAACTTCTGAACTTTGTTCCAGTCAATTCAATTACAAACAGATGAGATTTAGATCTTTGCTATGAGAAGGTTGTAGGCAAATTGAGATTTTGTTTTCGCTTCAGTACTTATGTTAGGATTCAGCAACCTTCTCAAATGCTGGAAATCTTCTTTTTGTAGAGGGAGAGAATGTTTCCGTTGATATTAGGACCGTTGCTGGAAATACTGTCGTTGTCTCTCAGTCTTGCTTCCGTTAACGATCCATTAGAGAACTCGTCCAAATCTAATCCGCGCTGGTGTGTTAGGTTGATTTTGGGGACCACTTTGAGTGGTAGTAGTAGGTGAGATTTGTAGAGAAGTTTTTGTTCCTGATTTTGTAACTTTTGTTTTGTAGTATGCTTGGGGACAAGGAGCACGGCGGCATTAAATGCAAAATCAGCTTTTTGATTTTTTGGCGTCGAACAACTAGGTTAACCTTTTGCAATCTTTAGAGGGACTTATTAAACTATCTGAGTCTTGAGTAATCCTCTGATATATGTAACAGCTTCTGAGCATCTGTAGTTCTTCTGACGAAACCTTGTGCTTCTGAGGTGACTTCGTTCTGAGCATTTCTTCTGAACTCAGAACTTACAAAACTATATGATCTTCAGAAACCAACAAACCCAAATAAAGTACACTACATAGTCCGTTTTAGGTTACCCATGAGCTACTCGACTATCTCGATTGAAATACCTAGAAATGGTACAAGCTGCTGCTCAATCGATTAGTTATGAAATACCTTTAATTATTTGTTTGAATCCGATTCGGAATGAATAAAATCTCCCAAAGTAGGATTCGAAAAAGCTAACTAAGTCTTGAAAAAAAATCAACTTTATATTGTTTCTGATCATTGGTTCTTTATCCCATCGAAATATAAAACCCCTAATCCATTTTAATAACCGGGACATTGAGGAGTACCCAAAAAGTTGGTGCTCGATTTATCCCCTGGGCGAACCATATAACCAAGAGAAAGCATGAACTCTGACCCCTTTCTCGATCCGATGTGGAGACAAATTTTTTATTATTACTGATCAATAAAATTATCTTAAAATTAAAGCTAAAAGTATTTTTCTCACATCTATTCTAGATTAGATTGTCAAGAAAATATATTGTATGGATTGATATGAAAATATGCAACACGAAATCATGATCTGGTAGAATATATCAATCGAAGATCGAATAAGTAATCTCTTCCTTTATCTAAGAAAAAGTTTTTTGAGTTTGCTTGGTTCAATCATTGATCCTAAAAATTTCTATGATAAAATTAGGAAAGTCGCTGGTCTAGTTCCGACCTAATTCAAAAATTTTCCCTAATTGAACACATCTAGCATATTTTTTGACAGTAGCAAGATCACATACATCATTTTGTCCGAAAGAATTTGCTCCAAGCCTTTTTCCGCATATGAATCGAAGAAATTTAACACTTCTAATTGGAGAAAAAAAAAGAAAAATAACATGTTAAAAAATCAAAGCAACCAGAAATTAACATTGTGACATTTTAGAAGAAAACTTCTGCAATTAAACCAAGTTGAGGGAATTACGAGAACTTTAACAAAGTTAAAGGGACAGTAGGCAAACTGAGACAAGTTAAAAGGAGTTGATAGTGCATTTAGCCATGAAAAAAATAACCTGATGGTATCTTTGAAATAACTCAACAAATTACAGAACTAAATTTTCTGAGAATGTATTAACCTACAAGCAACCGAATTCAACATAAGTTACATCAACCAAAAAAGAAAACAATTCACAAGTTAATAAAATCAAGTGACTATTGAATAACTGAAATCAAATTAAAATTGCAGCCAGAACTCATTCAAACTATAGGATCCAAACAAATGATTATAACGGTATTAATAAATAGGGTTGCCATTTCTTCACAAGTGGAAGTCTTAAAGCCAGGCAATTCCACAAGTTTTAACCCACTCCCAATTCGATCATCTCGGTTTAAACAGAACAACAGCCAACTTTCTTAACAGCCGAAACATCATCCTTAACATTGATGTTTTGGCCTTTGGGAACAGCAGCAGGATCGTCTCCTATATCAAGGGCTTTCCTGCAAACCACATGGTATATTTGAGTAAGCACTTCGGTGAATGCATTCTCAACGTTCATAGATTCCAAGGCAGATGTTTCCATGAAGTACGTTTTCTCTTTCTCTGCGAACGCCTGAGCGTCCTCAGTTGATACAGCACGCAAATGACGCAAATCTGCCTTGTTTCCCACAAGCATTATCACGATATTTGAGTCGGTGTGATCTCGAAGCTCCTTCAGCCATCTCTCGACATTCTCAAATGTAACATGTCTCGTTACATCGTACACTAGCAGTGCACCGACTGCTCCTCGGTAATATGCACTTGTGATTGCACGATATCTATACGTAAAATCATAATTAGATTATGATTCATAAGAAAATGGTACAAGGTGATCATATAATTCTTCCTGATATGGCAAAATGTTGAACAGATAAACGAATGCAAGTCCCTCGATATAAAGAAAAAGCAGAAGAAGCGACATCATAAACAAGAATGTAACTGATTAAACCAAAGCCAAATAATTCAACTTTTGGGATGCGAGGGAGACCAAGCTTAGTTTAATCTGATCCATTGACAATAGTTAAGTATGTAAGCCGATAAAGTTCACCAACATGTACAACACAGCATTACTAATTATGAAGTTTGTAAATGCTTATGGAGCCACCAAATTCCTATATGCATGCAGTCAATGTGTTATATCATAAATTTTAAAATCTAGCACAATGACTTGACTTCATATACTGTTGAACTCGGTGGAGGGATGACACAACTGAATTGATAAAAAAAACTTCATTTTATAAACTCACACAATACATATATGGCACACACTGATTGCTTGCACACTCTCTAACAATGGACACTGTATGTTAATTAACTTACACACAATGCACAATTATACTGATTCTTAGGTCGGTTAAAACATCAACAATTACCAAAAGAAATGGCTGTGGCCGTACATTATGGAACATAATTCAGAGCACTTTTTTACTTATAAAGTCGGTGGTGAATTACTAACATGTACTCCATGGAACCAAATCTCCCAAATTCTTGAACTGAATGTTCAAAATTTAGTTCACATAAGTTCATCCCCTCTTTGAAAATGTAACTGATTCTTGAACTGGATGTTCATAATATGTATAGCTTCTGGGTCATTTTACTCTAGTTCTATTTTCAATGGCTTGGTGTAATATAAATTAATACTTAACAAGCTGGAAGGACTGAGAAACTTCAGAAATTTTCAGAACAAATATGGCTCGAAGGCTTTGTTCTTTTCAACTTATTCAACAGCCCATTCAGTTCAGTTCAGTTTCAATTCAGTTTCAGTTCTGTTTCAGTTCATATATTATTGTAAATATTATTAAAGTAACTATAAATATATATATTATTAGAATGAGAAAATAAAACAAAAATATTTATCATAAATAAAATAAATAGTTAGTAATAAAAATTATTTAAGAATATTATTAATAATATATTAAAATTTGATTATTTATTATCGTTAATAACGAATAACTTTGTTTATTAACAAATAAATAGACAAAATAATTAATTTATAAAGTATTAAAATACCTATTACAATATAATTGAGAAATATTATAATTCACGGTTAGGTTAATTTTTCTAATTCAATCTATGCTCATGTTATCATTTTCACTATCCTAATCGACATGTTAGATATTGCTTTGGTTCATCTCCCAAATTTGTTGTACAATAGAATTCACACTACTAACAATATAATTGAGAAATATTACAATATTATAATTCATTATTAAGTTAATTTTTCTAATTCAATGTTCGTCTATATCGTCATATTCACTATCATCATCGACATATTAGCTATTGCTTTGGTTCATCTCCCAAATTTGTTGTACACTAGAATTTCACACTACTAACTTAATTACTTTTTTCATTTTGTAGTATTTTTAATCAAACTACATTTGTCCCAAATTAATATTACAAAGTGTGGTTTTTGTTAATATTAAAAAAGTTAAAGATACAACAAAATATCATAATAAAATAAATGAAACAAAAATATAATATTATATAGTTAAAAGGTAATGTTATTATTATTGATATAAATAATTATTATTCAATTTATATTAGTATTTTCAGTTTCAGAATAATAAGTTTCAGTTCAGTTTTAGTATGTTCAGTTTTAGTATGTTCAGTTTCAATTCAGTTCAGTATCGTTCAGTTCAGTTTCAGTATGTTCAGTTTCAGTTGAAAAGAACAGAGCCTTAGATACTGGTTACATTTCCTCTGTTTAAATTCGATTTACATCTTCATATCAGTTATATACCAGTTTCCTACGATCATTCCACCTAGATCTTTCCTTCCACTTAGATCTGCAATCATTTTCCTTAAAATCAATTTCATAAATGAACTCATGTGTTTTCTAGTTTATTTTTTTACCAGTTTCTTATGTAGTTTTATCCGAACCATATTTAATACAAATTAGATGCCACTTTCTGAACCATATTTAGTTATTAATGACTAATTCATAAGATTTATCCTACTAGTTAAACACTAGTTTCCATTTCTATAGTGTTATCAAAAAATGACTTCAGATTTTATGGATTTGTGTTTTACCTCTTCTAGTTTCTGACTTTCTTCATTTGTTTGGACTTGAGCTTTATCCTTTTTTATCTTCTTCAATTGGGTTGTCTCTTGTTTCGCTTGATCAGCTTTCTTGCGTGCCATTTTCTTCCTATTTGTTTCGCCGAAAAATTCAATGTTAACAGAAATTATTCAATAATGACCTAAATCTTAGGTTTCGAAAACTGAAAATACTTACTGAATCAGTGTAATGAATTTATGAAGGAGGTGAAGATGAAAGACTTGAGAATTGAAATTGCTTGAAGTTTATCGTTTCGTGAGTTGAATGGCTGTAAAAATTTTGTTCGGAAAGCTAGGTTATATAGGCAGGAGATTTTTTGAGGGTGAGAGTGGGATCGTGAGATTTTTTGAGAGTGGGAGTGAGAATGAAGAGGAAAACGGTTGCTGTGTATGGAACGTATAGCAAGCGAAAGGTTTGGGTAGAACATATGAATTGAAAATACGAATGTTAATTTGAAAAAAATAGTTAAGACCCAAAACTTGATTTGAAATCATTCTCAAATTTCGGCCAATTTATATAATTCACCGATAAATAAAAGGGTTGAAATTAATTAATCTACAGTTTTGATATGTAATAAATAACATGTATAAAATAAAACATAAATCATAGATTCCAATCATTCAAGCAGTTGATCAAAACTTGCCCAAATTTGCCTTCATTGATAGCCTCAACAACTTTCTCAATGTCTTCTCCTGGACTCACTTTCTTTTCTCCACTTAGTAGCTCCGTTCCAACTTTGTTTCTTACAAATTCATATACTGGATAAGTCCTGCATTTCTTGATTCTATTCTCTATAACGAATTCGCCATTGTCAAATCTTTCTCTTGCCTTTGTCACAGTTTCTCCTAGTCTCGCTTTCAACTCCTCGATAAAGACAGGTATCCTCTTGAATATTGTAAAGCTGCTTTCACCGGATCTTGAATCTGCAAGTGCTTTCTTGACTAGTACTTCTTGCAGTTTCGGTAAAAGTGAATAAGAAGGATTTGTTGAATCGTCGAGATACGAAAATATAGGCTGATTTTCTATAACCTGCAAGAGTTCTTTCTCGCAGAATCGAGATTCGAGCAGCGATCCATCTTCAGCCATGTAAAGAGTTTTCCTTATCACTCGCTGCAGTTCTTGTTTCACGACTTCTTTCATGTTTTCCTCTAAATGTCTCAGATCGATTGCCTGGCAAAGCCCCACCATGAAAGTTGCAGACATGAGCTTTAAGATATTGATAGCTTCAGCGCTTTTTCTCGCTGATATCAAACCGAGAGAGTTCACATCTTGATTGTGTTGTTCAACACTCTGAACATGAGTTGTCACTGGATTTGCCAAGTACTGAAGTTCCGAACAGTATGAAGCCATGGCGATTTCGGCACCTTTGAGCCCATAATCCAAGCTAGGATTTGGTCCATCGCTCAAATTGGAAGGCAATCCATTGTTGTAGTAGTCGGAGACAAGTTCTGAAAACTGAGCAAACATCAATTTTCAGATTGCAGCAATGGCAATCCTGAGATTATCCATCGATACTCCAATTGGTGTGCCTTGGAAGTTTCTGCCATGAAGAGCGAGATCTCGAGAAACATTGATGAGTGGATTATCATTCACAGAATTGATTTCCCTCTCAATCGAATGAGTGGCTGCTCTGATCACTTCAATCTGAGGCCCGAGCCATTGGGAGAAGTTCTAATGGCATATCGGTCTTGTTTAGGCTTAGTGAGTGGGTCTTTGTCATTGCAAATTTTAGCTTCTTTCATGTAGTCAGTTTCGTCCAACAAATGTTTCATTATAGCAACTGCTTCAATCTGCCCTGGATGGTGCTTTAGCTCATGGGTTAAAGGGTCTGTGAATTCGGGCTTCCCTTGCATAACCTCACAGAACAAAGCAGAAAGGATTTCAGCATTTAGCGACAAAATATTGGCATTGAAACAAACAGTAGCAGCAACAGCAGAGCCAACAACAGTTCCGTTGACAAGGGCTAAACCTTCTTTAGCCTGAAGCTCAAAAGGCGGACCAATCCCAGCTCTCTTCAAAGCCTCTGTTAAGACCACGTGTTAAGATTGCTGCTAGTTATTTAGTTTGAATAATTCTCCTTTATTTTAGGAGTTTAATCAGTCTTTGTTTGTTCTGGGTTGTTACTAGATTTGCTGCGTTTTATTAGAACTACTAATCTATTTTTATCTATTTATACCATCTATTGTATCTCAGTTTCTATAATATATTCAAGTCTTCGTTATTCTTCACAAATAAGACTTCTAATTGTTTCATTCTTCTCTTAAAATCTCTTGATCATACATTAAAGATTCATTCAGTTCACCAACAAATTGGTAATCAGAGCTTTCTTCTTTAAGGGATCTGTGAGGTTATTTATTTTCAAATGGAAGGAGAATCAAGTTTTTCAGTTACTGCACCACCAGTCTTCGATGGAGACAATTATCAAATGTGGGCAGTTCGTATGGAGACTTACTTGGAGGCTTTAGATCTGTGGAAGCAGTAGAAGAGGATTACGATATTCCTCCACTTCTAGCGAATCCTATTATGGCACAAATCAAAGCTCACAAGGAAAAGAAGACCAGAAAATCAAAAGAAAAAGTTTGCCTATTTGCAGCTGTATCTCAAATGATTTTCACACGAATAATGTCCCTAAAATCAGCAAAGGAAATATGGGATTACCTCAAGACTGAATATGCAGGAGACGAGAGGATTCGTGGAATGAAAGTCCTAAATTTGATTAGGGATTTTGAGTTGCAGAAGATGAAAGAGTTTGAGTTAGTGAAAGAATACTCTGACAGACTTCTCAGCATTGCCAACAAGGTGAGATTGCTCGGTTTTGAGTTTAAAGACTCTAAGATTGTTGAAAAGCTGCTGGTCACTGTTTCAGAGAAGTTTGAAGCAACCATTACTACTCTGGAGAACACCAAAGATCTGTCAAAGATCTCTCTTACAGAACTCTTGAATGCCTTACAAGCACAAGAGCAAAGAAGGTCTATGAGGCAAAAAGGGGTGATTGAAGGTGCCTTACCTGTAAAGCATCAAGACAACAGCAGGAATAAAAAGAAGAAAAATTTCAAAAAGCAGTCAACGAGTGGAGATTTGTCTGGAAATTTTCACAAGAGCAAAGGAGGAGGTCCCAAGAAATCTTACCCACCATGCGGCCATTGTGATAAAACGAGTCACCCACCTTATAAGTGTTGGAGGAGACCCGATGCCAAATGCTCCAAATGCAATCAACTTGGACACGAAGCTGTGATCTGCAGAGTAAAAGGTCAGGTGCAAGAAGTAAATGCATAGGTGGTTGATCAAGAAGAAGAGGATCAGTTGTTTGTGGTTACTAGTTTCTCAGGCAAAGAATCAAGTGAAAGTTGGTTGATTGACAGTGGGTGCACGAATCACATGACGTATGACAAGGAGCTCTTTGAGGAATTACGAAACATTGAAGTCAAAAGAGTGAGAACTGAAAATTGTGAACATTTGGAAGTCAAGGGAAAAGGCACAGTAGCTATAACAAGCTATGAAGGTACAAAGTTCATTTCAGATGTTTTATTTGTACCTAAAATTGATCAAAATCTCTTAAGTGTTGGTCAGTTGCTTGATAAAGGCTATAAAGTTTTGTTTGAGAATAAGCAGTGCTTGATTAGAGATGTTAGTGGCAAAGACTTGTTCAATGTCGAAATGAAAGGAAAAAGCTTTGCTCTTAATTTAATGGAGAAGGAGCAAATGGCCTTTAACTCCAAAGCTAGTGCCACTGAGATTTGGCATAAGAGACTTGGGCACTTTCATCATCGAGGAATGCTTCAAATGCAATCGAAGAAGCTGGTTGAAGGACTCATGGACATTGGTGATGACATGCCTTTTTGTCATGCTTGTAATTTTGGGAAGCAGCATAGGAAATCCTTTCTTAAACAAGCATGGAGAGCATAAAAAAAGTTGCAGCTGGTTCATACAGATCTTTGTGACCCTCAACGAACACCATCGTTAAATGGTAATCTCTATTTCATCGTTTTTATTGATGATCTAACAAGAATGTGCTGGATCTTCTTGTTAAAGCAAAAGTTAAAAGTTACTGGAGTATTTTGGAAATTCAAAGCCAAAGTTGAGAATGAAAGTGGTCGCTCAATTGGAACTATAAGATCTGATAACGACAAGGAGTACACTTCAGAAGCCTTTAACAGGTTTTGTGAAGAGGCTGGAATTGAGCATCAATTGATAGCACCATACACTCCTCAACAAAAAGGAGTCGGTGAAAGGAGAAACAGATTTATAATGGAGATGGCGAGATGCATGCTTCATGAGAAGAATCTTTCGAAA
>CATIWQ010504247.1:0-50079 GCA_949673415.1 Euphorbia schlechtendalii
AAATTGAGGCATAATATAAGACCTCTAAGTCAGTTTAATATACAAAAAGTGCCCCCAGACGGCAATATTGTTAGAAAGACCTTAAACAATTTAAGGCAGAGATACATAATAGTATCTTCAAATAATTAATAAGCCAGGAAATTGGTTGAGTAACGTAAGACTGGTAGGAAAAAATCTAGGCAGTCATACAATAAGACCTAGTAAGATATCCAGATTAATATAAAGCAATACTGTTCGAAGGTATTACTTGAGCAAAATTAGTTAAGTAACTATTTTTCAGGCAAAGAAAGACATAAGACCGCTATAACTAAACAAATCTAGGTTGCACGAATCGTAAGACCTAGTAAAAACAATGATTAACCCCGTGCGGCAATCAGTTAATTTAAGACCTTAAAATTCTAAGGCAAAATTGGTGCCTTCATAAGGCAATGAACATATATCATCCCAATAAGTGGACACATTATAAAAGACCATATAAAAAAACTAAGGCAACAAGATAAATCATCTCCATTAGCGGATGAAACAAAGCTCGCTAAAATATAAAAAAGTGAAGGGTCTACTTAGCATTCAAACTCGTGCTAATCATGTCAGTACCAAAACTCAAACCCTTTGAGGGACTCAGAAATTATTATACTCGACATATTAGTCAGCCTTAAGATATCAAATAAATAAAGCCGCATACAATTGGCTAAAAAGAAAATCTTCAAAGCCTTGCACCCAGTTAGTTGACATCTATCATAAACATCGAAAGCCCTAAAGAGCTTCATATACTTGCGGGGGAACTTTCTGATAACTCAGGAAATAAATCCTATTGAAGATGGGAATTCCGAAAATCTCTCCTCAAGATAGGGATCGAATTACATATGGATTATCTTACAGATAATATCAAATACAATCAATAGCCAAATAAGACTCCTAATCCTAATCTATTTAGAACTCATTGAGGCCTATATAAGGGCTCTGAACCTCAAAAGTATGATCTCATTCTTATATCTAATTCTTAATTCTTATTATTCTCTACCTTTTCTCTTAATTCCGTCACTAATTTAAGCATCGGAGAGGCTACACCGATCACTCGGCTAGCCCCTCTAACCTTGTTTTGTCTTGCAGATACACAATTCGGTCAAGGCAATACACAATTCAATTTAGAAGATTGGAACATGAAACCAAATTTTATTTTCCAATCTTTCAATGGTTATTAAAAATACAATACACATTTGTGATATAATTTATAATTTTTTGGATAGTATAATAATTTTTTAATTAAATTATGATAATAAACTTCAAAAAATCATAAATATCAGAAAATTACTCAAATCCTGACGTATAATTTTAAAATAATAAGGTTAAATTTTTAGAATGTTGAATTATTTGAAATGTCCAATACGCTATTCTAAAAATGGAGACCCTCAAATTTCTGAAACCACGATCTCCTTTGGTAAAAAAATATTTCTCAGAAACAACTTTACAAATGAGTAAAACCATATAATATACGTGTTTAATATTATATATGTGTTTTAACAACCATCCAGTTACGCTTAAAACAAATTATTCTAATTATAGAATTAGTTATAATTGAGTTATGAATTCCATTTCCATTCGTATCTCTTTGTTAAAAAATATAGAATTGTAAGTTGTATCGAATTTGGTGGGATTTAATGAGACATTTTGAAATTCAATTATTTTCACCAAATAAGAAAAGAAAGGGTTAATTTCAAGAAAATGTCATGTGATTTGATTAGTTTGCAAAATGGTTTTTGTAGAATTTTTTTTCAAAAGAATATTTGTGATTTCAAAAGTTAGTAAAAACATTTTTTTAATTTAAAATTACATTATAAAAAGGGATAATCTTATTTATTTTGAACTGAAATTTTGTAGCATAGTTAATAATAATAAAATACAACTCTTTGATAAATTTTAGAATATTTTGAGAAATGTAAATATTTTTTTAATTAAAACGTGATTAGTAACTTTAAAAAAAATCATAATAAAATTAATAATTTCAAAAACTTACTCAAATTTTGATGAATAGTTTTTAAATAATTATGTCAATCTATAGGAATGTTAAATTTATTGTAATACCTTTTAGAATATTACTACTTTTTGTGAAAAAATATTTTAATCCTTGATTCGCAAATTTTTGAAACCAGAAGCACTTTTTACAAGTAAAAATTTCATAATAATCTTTTTACAAAACAATCAAACTACAAGATGTATTTATGAAGTTAACCCGAAAACATGCACACGAAATCACCTTTTTTAGTTTATCTTATCTACGTGAAATTCATATATTTTCTAATTTATATTTTCCATTAAGTTCTAAATAAACAATTCCAATTGCACAAATCATTATAAAACATGATTTAAAAATATATTTATGTCCGTACATATAATATTTATAATTCTATCTTTATTATCCCTTTTCCCACGTTGTTTTCAAAACCGTAAAACATCGTAAAAGTATAAAATCAGCTGAAAGAAAGTTAATGTACTAATATTTTCTATTACATTACAAACATAATCTTAATCTAATTCATTAATTCAAATCAAGTATTATTGGCTGACGAGTTATTTCAAATCAACTTAAACTTACCATATTACAAAATGCAACAATTACTCCACCTATTGCTATTCAATCTTCCAGAGGTTCCAAATCTCCTCTTGTAGTCACCTCTGTCACTTCAAATATTTCGCCGTTTCTTCTTCTATCAAATTCTATATGGATTTTTTTTTTCAGTAAAAAACTATTTTTTATTTGTTAAAATAATAATTCTTTTCCTTAAATATAAGTCTATTTTTGCTTTTAAATCCAAATTAATAAAGAAATAATTAGATTATTGGAATGACTAGTATATCATTTATATTTTCGGTAAAAAAACTATAAAAGATAATCCAATTTTCTTTTCTTTGTAGAAAATAGAACACCTGAACATTAACTTTGTCAGTTTTTCAATTCCTACTTGATTAAAATTGTGATTCAAAAATCAATTAGAGTTGCTTCAGTGACACATCTACAAAGAGTGAATGGGGATAATCAATGATCAATTTTAGCTTCTTCAAATTTCCTAAAACCATCAATTTTTATTAAAACATTTTTTAGAATGAAAGTGTACTCAAAAGAACTTTATATCTAAAAATCAAAATTGTAATGTAATAAAAAGAAGAAGCTAATTTGTTAACAATTCACAATGACAAGGTACCTGAGCTTCTTCGATTGACATACAAGCTGGTAGTGGTAACCATCCTGGTCTTGCTGCAATGAAATTCCCCGTGGTTTTATTGATTGTTGCAATCACAAGAAAGGCACAATTCAAGCATTCTCACAAGGGTTCGTGTAAATGAATACTAGCTAAATAGGATTCTTACTGTAATCCAAGATTATTCTTTTTCTTGTATAGTTTAACATTCCTAGTTGGTTTTATATTCTTATCTGACGTTGTTCTTTATACTCTTGTCTAGTATGTATATGTTTGTGTAATATGGTTCATCAATTATGTATGGTCAAATGCATCAACGTTGGCTCAGAAGATCGGATGTCACCCTCAACTTTCAAAAGGATCAGTTACCCCTCCTAACTTGGTAAAAAGGACCAGTTACCCCCCATTAACTTGGTAAAAATGTACCAGTTCCCCCCCTAATGCCACTTGTCAACTTCTGGTTTGAGAGAGAAAAATCAGAAAAACAACATATTTGAAAAGTCAAACCAACCAGTTCTTGACACGTGGTTTTGAGAGGGTTAACTGATGCATTTTTACCAAGAGAATGGGGTAACTGGTCATTGTGAAAGCTGAGGATGACATTCAGTATTCTGAGCCAAATTAAGGGGATGTTGATGTATTAGACCATTATATATATAATTGAAAGGGTTCTAAAACTCTTGTAATCCCGAATTTGGAGTATCATTTAAGTTGTTGTACATCATTACATCTCTTATTTTCTGTTCTGGTCTGCCAACCATATCCTAACTCATAAAGAACCATTTGCCAATCATCCACTGTTGTTGCCTTTGCACAAACCAGCAAGCCATTTATTTGAGAAACCATCTTCTCTCCAAAGTGGTCTGAATGCTTGTGCATAAATGGTTTCTATGCATGACTATTGGAAAAACAACGATAAAAATAAGATAGATATATATATTTTCAATCTCGGTTTTTGTTTCTTAGATATGTAGAGTTTTTCAGACATTACCTTCAATCGAAACAACAAATTTATATATAGAAAAACTATAATATAAAACAATAAAACAAGTTAAATAAACTTGAATATGAATAAGTTGAGTCATGTTAGGCACTGTCTTTAACGGATGGTATTTTCTCCCATGATTAAAAAAGTTATTCACTCTTGATTTGAAAGCATTAACATGACTATAAAATGCAATGTATATATCCAGAATACCGATAAAATAAGATGGAAAAATGAGGACAAAATATGTGTAAATATATCTAAGAAAAGTCACGAAAATATAGTAGTTAGCTACTCACAAGTTAAATTACGCAGCACCAGTTATTTAAAAGTGAACAAAACACACCCTATTATAGGCATTCAAAGAGTAGTTGTAAAATTAATTAAAAACTTATATAATTAAATATAACAGAATAAATTAAATTAAAATAATATACCTGATATAATAAATAGTAGTAATATTTTGTAAAGTATTTTTATATTGACACCAATTGTTTGATAATCGTTGACACTAAGAAACCTTCACCCTCCATCTTGTTTTTATCTTATGGTGAAGATCATACTACTAAAAAATGAATGATGGAAATTGTAAGGTGCAAATGAGTGTCAAATAAGCTGATGTCAATATAAAATTACCGAATAAGACAAATAATAATTTTACATGTATCACATTTTTTTATTAAGATAGATGGGGAAAATTAATTCCGAGAAATGATACCATACTTACAAAAACACCTCCCTTGAAAAATATATTAAAAAGAAAAATATTCATTAGACTCCAAGAAAATAAAGTGAAACATACATGTGTCAGCCATAATCTAGCGAGTAATACTAACAGAGAAAGGTGTTTCATACCACCAAATTTTACATATGTCATCGTAACTAGCACTTCGTTTTCAAACATATGTTTTATTTTAGGTTGCCTACCACTAGAACCTTAGACGATTCGATCCAAGTAGAGTTTCGTTTTCTTCAACCTTGTTGGCTCACCAAATTTTCAGCAAGTTCAAACTGGACTTGATGTTCAAAAGCAGTTATGAGAGAGAAATTAAATGCAAACAATATTATAGAAAAATTAATATTCGTCAAAACTTGGACGGGAGACAGATATCAGGTGATATATCATTTTTTTTTCTGTTTACTAGTTGTTCACGAGCAACTTATTATTTATCAGTTAATGAACACACTAGCATTTTTCACGAACAAAAATAATAATATTAAACTTGGTATATCAAATAAGTTAAATTTTTGAGTGCATAATTTGGTACATATAACATGGAAAATTCTTTACTCATTATACAACAAATGAATAGTTAATTTTTTTCAAACCAACTGTGAATTGAATGGTGTAAAATTAAGAGTTAATATGTGATCTCTTATTGTATCAGCTTATTAATTTGTTCACCGACCCTCTGATTGAGATAACTCACGTGCTCTCAAGACGAGTTTTAGCATGCTCAAGCTTGACTTGTTCATAGATGAAGTCTCAAAATCTAGTGCACAAACAACTAACAACTCATATAACAAATCGATTCGAGTTAGATTTGAGTTTTTATTGAGTAAAACATTGAGTGGCTAGATAACACTCATTTATTTTATTTGAATTTATATTTATTTAATTAAAGTAAGTTTAAAGTTCATACTTAATATTAATGAGTGTTATGCGTCTTTTGTAAATACAAGAAAACAACCAAAGCTTTTTGTTAGTTCAGAGTATAACAAGAATATTCGAGCAGAGTTCAAAGGCCTCTATTACAGAAACGGTTACTGGGACTCCATTGAAATAAAGATAATCCTTCTAGTTCTATGGTTTTATATATAATATTACATCCAATCATTAATTGAATATTGGAAGTCATTGTTAGAATAACAAAACGGAATATAGCGTTTTTCAATGTGTAAATACAAGAGAGGGGGAAATACATGCATAGAACATCTGTTCACACGATCATTAATTACAAAATAAAGAAAAGAATAACTTATAAAATTAATATTATAATAGGATTCTAATGGTATATTTGAGGGCAAGGAAAGTGGAGGAGTAGTAGCCCACACTACTACTTCAACAGAACAATAAATAATATAAGAAGCAAAGAACATTAGTTTGTGTGTACATATGATAATTAATAAATTATTATCATGTCGTGTGTATACAATATATATCCATAAATTTGGTATAATTTCTGTTTTATAATATGAGTCATTATTATGGCACTTACGTGCCTCTCACAAATACTATCGAAATTATTTCCTACGCCAAGAATATCTATTTGCTATTCTAAAATAAACTTCACAATGCTGTTGTTATTATTATTATTAATTGTAATCGGTGGATGATTAATTTAAGAAAAAAAATTAATTATTACTTTGTATGCTTTTAATTATCCTATGGCCGCTGCCCAAGAGAGTTTTTTTTTTCTTGATTCTTATACTAGTAGCTGTCTGCATTTCAAGTCAAATATAGCTTGATAATTAATTCAAAGAAGCCAAGTCTCACCCCACTTAATAAGCAAATAAAAGAATGTTCCATGCAACCTATTAATATTCCTTTAGTTTTGGATTAATTTACTGATTCAATAGTTTGATTTTTCAACTGAATGGAGGATCAAATTCTATACATTAAACCCTTTTCAATTTGTGCAAATGTTTACATAAATCCAAATAAAAAGTTTCACCCACACCCACCCTATACGACTTTCACCTCTGACCTCTAAAACAGATTAGGACATCGGACACGATGATTTTGGAGATTATACTTATAGTAAATTTGGAGATAAATAAGAGTCCAAAACACAGGAGTAAAATCAAAACAATAAATTATGAAAAAACAAAAGGGGTTTAAGTTACCAAGCCCTAAAAATGATTGTGGGTGTAAATCAAAGAAATTAGTGAAATTATTGGATGATATAAAGTCGGCGTGATTCTTGGGTCATTGTCCCTGCTAATTAGCTTAATTAGTGTATTTCTATCCTATGTGAATGTGAAGTGTATCTGAGTGGGTCAACTCCCACATGAAACACTTTCACTAATTATGTTGCAAATGTACAAATTGCTTTCTTTTGTTCGAATCATTATTAATTGGTTTATATAACCTAAATTATATATAAAAGGCGTAAATTATTACTACAATTCATCTAAAAAATAAGTTAATAACAATAAAAATAAATTAAAATAATTATTTAATTTATTTCTAGATTAAATTCTAAAAACTTGAAATAGAGTTTAATAACCTATCTATTGAATTTAGATTTGTAAATTTGAATATTAAATTATTTCTCTGTTATTAAATTGTTTTCAGGGATTAATATTGTCCTTCAGGCCTCAGGGTGTTCGATTTCTTCTTTCTTTGAAAAGGAATTAAAATAGAGATACCACAAAGTTTTCAGGTTTCTCCCAAAAATTTCTTATACTCTATTTGATGACGTGAATTTATTGTCTTACCTTTTTTAATGAGAAAAATGCTTCTTTTACTGTTAATTAATCTTTAAACTTATAAAGTTGAATTACTCTGTCTCTGTCAAATATTTATGTTACATATTACCTTTAATTGAAGAGAAACATTAAAAAAAATAACAGTTTTGAATAGTCAAGCCAACAAGAAATTGACATATGTAAATAATGTACATTAAAAAAGTTCGGGAAAGTATTTGATATTTTTAAAATATTCAGGTTGACAATTGATTTTGACAAAGATAAGGAAAAAAATTCCTCTCAAAATTTATTTGTTTATTTGATAAAAAGGTTTTTGTCGGTATACAAAATTAATTGTTAATTTGTTTTACTCATTCCGGTTTCTCATACTAGTCATTTTAAATGTTTTTTTTGTTTCTTTTACTTGTCATTTTAGAATTAATATCAATGTAACTTTCAATAAATGTTTCCTAATTTTTCCTTGTATTAATTAGGAAAGAGATTAAATATAATTTAATTTATAAGTTGATAATTAAGAAAAAAGAGAAATTTTATAATAAAGTAAATGGATAAATTAATTTTAAAAGTATATTAAATGTCTTGTTGGATTTGATGTACATGTAAAATTATTTAACATTTTATAACAACACCATGCAAAATGATTCATGAATATTACACTGTATAATACTCAACCTGGTTCTTAATACTAGTCATTTTAGCAATGTTTTCATAACCGTACCGAATATTAAACTGGGGAAATTATTGGTACACGGTATTATTGGTATGATCGGTGGTATAACTGGTAGTTCTATCGGACAATTAATTTCATAAAAATTGTTTTATATATAAAAAGATATTAACATCTATATGTTTATAATACATGTATAAGAAATTATGTTATTTCATTTTATATATTTACAATTATACTTAAAATATATTTTACATTATCACTGTTCTAATTTTCATAATTTAAACATGTTATACTCATACTTTTTATATACTAATATTTTTAGTAAATCATGCCGGAGTCTCTAACGGTACATGATTTTACAGGTAAAACCGGTAATACGGTATGGTATTGATAACTTTCCATTTTAGACTTTAAACTTTGATTTCTTTTCTTGTCATTTTAGAATATTAATGCAACTTTTAATAATTTTTTTCCTAATTCACCATTGTATTACTTAGGAAAGATGTTAAGTATAAATTAATTTATAAGTTGATAATTAAGAAGAAAGAAAATTTTATTATAAAACAAAAAGGATAGATTAGTAATTTTCGTAGTGCATTAAATATCTTAATGGTTTTGATGAAAAAATCTAAAATAACTAATATCAAAATCGGAGGAAGTATTTTTTTATAAGTTTCAGTGAATTCGAATACAAACTTTTACTTTAATAAGCAAGCCTTACGCATATGACTAAAAACATGTTAAGGGTTTTGTATTAAAGATCAAAAATTATTTTTTTAATAAATATAGAACATATATATGCAGCCAAACACGAAAAAGTAAAACTATTAATTTAATTGACATTATATACTAAAAAAATCATCAGTTAAAAATGCCTTTTATATAAAGTAGAATAATATATAGTTTTGTTCAGCAAATACAACTATCTTAATGATAACCTTTTAGGTTTAAAAATTACTTAAAAAGTTTAATTTTTTAAAATTGAATAAAACATAACTAAATTTTGCTATACAGACACATGCAGTAATATATGTATATATAGTGTTTGATTGAAAATTCTCATGCATTTTGCACATGTTACATTAAAATATCTTCAATTTTGCATAAGCTATATTTGACAATTCAACTTGTTTTGTTCATGTAAATAAAAGTAGGGTAATCGTATTCAACGACACCAAATAAACTAACTACTAAGTTGAATATTAATCTCACATTATGTAAGGTCAAAATTGAGTTTAAAAAACGAACTAATTAGTGTGTGTGACAACTAAGGAAGCAAAACAAAACATTAACTCCTATAAACCATAACTAATTAAAGTAAATATAGAGTCTAAAATTAATAAAAATAAGCCAAAATGTGTGGTTCCAGGCTTGCAAACCAATCCCCTTCAAATTAGAAAATTTTTATTTATATATAAAAAAGTAAATGGGTTTGCTTGAAAGCCAACCGATTCTCACTCCTTTCCTCCACCGTTTCTCATACTTGTTTTTGCATCTTTCTCTCTACTTTCTTTTTCCTATCTGTATTATGTTATAAATATTTATATTCCTATATATTATTATTACTCTTTAGTAAACTTCCAAGTTTGGAAAAGCAAGACTGGCTAGCAAGAAATTTCAGGATACCTTTTAAAGGGCTGACTCTACTTCAAGATTTATACACAATAAACCAACCCCACATCACAGATTTCTTCTTTTCATAAAAAACTCCCTTTTTCCTATTTCTTGATTTTCCGGGGACATTCTTGACTTCCCGGTGACAGGATCTAGGTTTTGGTTAACAAATGGTGATGGAGGCTAATCAGGAAGTGGTAATTGGGTTGAAGGGGAAGCGTACCAAGCGTCAAAGACCTGTGTCTCCTCTTGGTTTACCGGTGACTTCTTCCGCCGGAGAAAGTGGTACGGTTAACGGAGATTTGAGAATTATGACTCCTGCCACCTCCGTTGATGATAGTAGCTTCAACAACAATAATAAAACCGGTGGAGACGAAGATGAAGAAGAAGACATGGCTAATTGCTTGATGCTATTGGCTCAAGGCAGCAGCCGGGAAATCAATCGGAAGTTTTCTTCAACGGCGGTCAATAATAATAAGGCGTCCGCCTCAGACTCAGTTGTTTACCGGTGCAAGACTTGTGACCGGAGCTTCGCGTCGTTTCAAGCTCTCGGGGGACACAGAGCTAGCCACAAGAAACCTAATAATAAATTTGGTAAGGAGGAAAATAACATCAAATTACCGGAGGGATTAGTTGATGAATTTGATCATCAAAATCGTCGATTTCTTGAAAATCCGATGAGCACAACTCTTTCATTGCAGATAAGCAATAGTATTAGCTACGCTAGTAAAGCAAATAACAATAAGATTCACGAGTGTTCAATTTGCGGGGCGGAATTCTCCTCCGGTCAGGCATTAGGCGGCCATATGAGACGGCACAGGGCAGTGATTTCTTCTTCATCTAGTGCTTTACCGGCGGCAATTGCACCGGCTATTAGTTTGGTTAGTAATGGTAGCCGGGATGATCAGCCGGAATTTCAAGAATCGAAGAAACCGAGAAGTAGTTTGCAGTTGGACCTGAATCTGCCGGCAGAATCAGAAGAGGATAATGCTGTTAGAGAATCCAAGTTCCATTTTCCATCTAAGGAACAAGTTCTTGTCTTCTCAGCTAATTCTTTAGTTGATTGCCATTACTAGCTAATTAATTATCACGGTTAATCAACTGTTCTCAGTACATCATTTTTTAAGTATTTGTTTCATAAAAAAATTCATTTTAATTTTTTTCATTAACTTCGTCATTCATTGTAATTCATAACTGTTCATTCATTTAATTCTTATAAATACATCCAATTAATTGATATTTCTCAAAATACCTTTACCTTCCCCCTTTAGTTTTAAATTTTTGAATGATAGTATACTTAGTAGCTATTATTATTATTATTATCAACAATCTACTAATAAAATTAAAAAGATAAAAAAAATTCAAATTCTATTCAGTTTAAAACATAACAAATTGTATGCTTCTTTACACTCCAAATTGAAAAGCAAATTACATATTTCATGTTTAAACCAAGGGCAGAGTCTGTTGATATTAACAACCCTTTGCGTACCCAAAAAAAAGCAATATACTAAGCTTATTTATGTTTTACTATAGTGCTCCGAAAATTCTAACCCTCTAAAATAAAATCAGTGACTCAAATTCATGAATATGCCCTTTAAATATGTTTGTTTATCTAACTTTATAAAATTCTTGTCACTGTGATATGTGATATAGACTTGTTCGTCGGGCGGGCCGGGCCGGGTTTTTTATAAAAAATGTTAACCCAAGCCCATACTTTAGAACTTCGGGTTTGGGCCAGGCTCGGGTCGGGTTTTCAAGGTAATTCCCAAGCCTGGCCCAAGCCCGTGAATATTTTTTTTATTAAAAATTCTTTTATTAAATTAAATGTAAAAAATATAAAATAAACTAAAATATATTTAAACTTTAAATATAATTGCATTGTTTGCTTAAAATCTTTAATATTTGGTAAAATTTATTATGATGAAGTAAAGTAACTTAATAATATAAAATATAAAATTTTTAAATAATTATAAATTTAATGTATAAAAATATAATAAATAAATAAAATTATTCGTCGGGCCGGGCTTGGTATTTATATAAAAACCAAGCCCGACCCATAAAACTTCAGGTTTTGACTGGTTCAGGCTTGGGCCGGGCTTTTGAAAAAAAATAAGTGCCCAAACCCGGCCCATTGAAACAGGCTCGGGCCGCCCTGCCCGTGAACAGGTCTACTATGATATATGCCAGAGCAGATAAGTATTTTTTTTAAAAAAAAAAGAAAAGAAAAATAAGTATTCTAAATTTGTCCTAGTTTGAGTGATACAGTCTTATAGTTCATTGTGGGTGAAGTGAAGTATGTTATACGACAACAGCCCATCCGTTTTAACATCAACATTCCCCTCTATTATATCATTTTAACTAGTAATTACGTGTTTCACTATTTGCACTTAATATCTAATTAATTTTATTTAGTGTTTACATGTTTAGATGTTTCACAGTTTATCATCTAACAAGTTGGACAACTCACTCCTTAGTAAAATCTCTCAAATTAGCTAAAAAAATACTATGTTATAACGGTTTTGGTATAAACTATTTTATTAAAATGAATTGAGTCGTGATGGATTTTTTGATGGAAAAAAACGTACAAACATAACCACCAAAAACTAATTTATAATTTATTATTAGAATTAAATATAAGTAAATTTTAACCCGAGAGTTGTTAAGGATTATATAATCTTTTCACAAAATAATTATTTAACTAAAACTATGAACAAAAAAATAACTAATATTTATAATTAGCATTTATGGTTTTATTATTGAAAAAGCAATATATATCAAGCATTAATAAACAATATTGATGGTCCTAACTAGTAATGAGCAATATAAGTATATTGAGTGAGATACAATAATAAAATATCGTCCCCTTAGGCCCCACCTAGACGCTATTTTGAGGGTTGCCGCCTGGCTACGCCTAGCACTTAAACCCTACTGACTAACGTCTAAGTCCGCCTAGGCCCCGATCAATCCCCACCTAGGCTCCGATTCATTTTCAACCGCCCGACTAGCGCCTAGCGCTTTTTAAAACACTGAAAATGTTACATATCAAAATACAAATTAAAATTCCAATAAAATCAATGAAAAAGAACAGAAAAAGCAAATATTGCTTTTTTTTTTTTTAATTTCATGTATCTATAAAAGCTTGGCATAATGGTAAGTAACTCGTGTTGATCCAGCTCAATAGTAGTACCTAAGAATAATGTGGGGTAACCTAACAAAAACTCTAAAAATATGTAAAGTAGGTCATCTTTTACTGAAATTGTTAAGAAAATACAATAATTTGAAGAAGGTGAGGTGATATAGTTTGGCTGTAAAGTGGCAAGCATATATGGACATTACTATAAACCAATTGAATCTAGCATGTGTTGTCATAAAAAGTAGAGGAATGTAACGCCACCATTCATGGCTAAGATGATCATTTAAGACAAGCCAACTTACACCTAAAATTTCTCTCTCTTTCTACACTTCAAGTTAGTTGAAGTGAGAAATCGATATTACCCTAATTTTAAAGAATCCCACTTATTCAAATTTTCTTTTTGTTATGTTGGAGGAGCGAGAAACTGAGAAAGTTTGTTGCTTTACTACTACTATTCTTTTTTTATCAATGCTTTACTACTATTCTAATCAACCTTTCCAGCATATATAAAGGTGAAATTTAATGACATTGTCACCAATATATTAATTTAATGGTTAAGATTTACATGCGACTTCTAAGATCTTAGATTTGAGCCACATTCATGATGAAATTTTTTTCTCTATATAATGTAACGTAACGGTATGCACAATTTTTTTAAAAGTTACTACCCCTTTTTAATAATTGTCATTTTAGGTTTTTAATAATTTTTTAAATAAGTGTCATCTTAGGATTTCAATGCATATTTTATCATTTTTTAATGCACATTGATAATGACAAAAAGAATAAAGTATCTAATCAATTTTCAAATGAACAAAAATCATAGGATCAAATAAGTATTTTTATTATCTTAATTAATGTGATATTGGTATTGAGAAATAACCTTAAAGTGACAATTATTTAAAAAAAAAAAGGAGGGAGTAAGTTTTACTCTATTACTTGAAGTTTGGAATTAGATTTAAAAAGACTACTGATTAAGTTTAGCAAACACATTGTGTCGATAAGGTAATTAATGAATTTATTTTGCTTCTCGATTGTAAGATTATAACTTCGAAAAAAAGGCAGGCCTCGGTTTAGAGAATTTTTTTTAAAGTCAAATATTTATGTTGACCCCGAACTCGACATTAAAAGAAGTCATGTGTTATCTTAATATTCAATAGTTTTGATTAATCCACAACTTGCAAGAAAAACACATCAGTTTTCTCTCTTAATGTCACATTTCAACTTCTTACTGGAGAGACAAAAAATCAGAAAAGTGATATATTTGAAAAATCAAATCAACCATAAACTAACATGTGACATTAAGGGGATAACTAGGCCAGTTTTGCAAACTTAAGGGAGAACAGTATTAACACTTCAAAATTGAAAGTGATACGTGAATTTTAATGCCAAATTGAGAGAACAAACTATGCATTTGACCTTATTTAAACATGCATGTCATTAGTTTAGAATATTATTGTATACTAGAAGTTTTGACGGCGGTGTGAAATATATTAATTCAATGTAAATAAGAAAGTAATGATAACTCTTTTAAAAATAAAGTGGTCATATTACACAAAATATAATATTCACAATTATTTTTTTACTTTATATTCTAATTATTAAATTAATATAATTATCAAAAATAAATCACACATCAATTAAATATATATATATATATACACATATATATTATTTAATTTTCTTTGTTAATATTTAGTTTATTTACTAAATAAATAATTTAAAGTTTTCCTATTATATTTATTTTCAATTTTTATAATTTATTCTATTATTTATAAAATTAATTATAAAATAAAATATTTAAAATAAAATATATCAATATTTTAATTCCATACAGTTATATTAAATATATATAGAAATATAATAATAATAATAATAATAATAATAATAATAATAATAATAAAATTAGGTAGAATTTTGGAGATGTCCCAAGCCCAAAGGCCTGATGAGTGGCGGGTTGGAGACCTGCTAACAAGTCTTCTTCTTCGACTTTACTCAAACGATCAGAGTAGCAGCCGACTTTATAAAATCGCCGGCGGCTTTATAACACCTCCGCCAACTCCTACCAACACCTCCAAGTCGTACCGGAGAAACAACTTTGAGATGGCCGTACACCGCGATGGTCTCTTTGATGAGGAAGAGAACGCCGAGGATAATGCTCTTTTTGATGAACCTATGATTGACCTCGATCCTGATACTCCTCCTCACCTCCGGGAGCTCGGCGCCGCTTGTTTGGTCGGCAATGTTGAGGCTCTTCGGATTGCTATAGGTCAGTTTTCCCCTTTTTTTTGTTTGTTTTTATTTATTCGATTTTTTTTTTTTTTTTTTTGCTCAATTAAACTGCCTACAAACGATTTCTGAGAACAGTAGAGTTTTCTCATGTTAGGTTTTGAGCTAGTTTGGTGCAGTTTTTGCAAAGTCATGATTTTGCTGCAGCCTATTATAAACTATAACATAAGAGTTTTTTTCCATCAGTTGAAGAGTCTGATTGTAAGCACGCGTAAAAATTGTTGTGGCAGTGATAAAGTTTGTATTGCATACGAGAACGGGAAAAAGTGAAGTTGTGCAATGAGTTTACTGGAATGGTCGTTGGCTTGGTGCATTTCACAATAAATCAGAGATCATCTGTGCATAAATATGCATTTTCAGTTCTGCCAAATCCTAAATATAACAGGAGCTTTTTTCGTTTTCCCCCCAAAATAATGAATTCGAGAATGAAGAACCCTAAATGAAATTGAATTTACACTCTATGTTGTGGACCTGACAATATAGCTACTTTATGCAAGCAAAACTGCTATTGATATGCTGTCTTAGAGCAGTCATCCCTGAGAGAAGTGTAGCTCCTAAATGATACTTGAAGACTCCACTTGTACGATGATATTTTAAGAAAATACATTGATTCAAACCCCTTTCTAGTATAGCTTGACCATCTGTTAATGTTTTTTTTTTCGGTGTCTAGATAACTTGAATGGAAGCATTAATGAAGCTGTAGAGGATGGGGACACAGCTCTTCATTTAGTTTGTCTCTATGGTTATCTACCCTGTGCTCAGGTAAGTAACTTCAAACTATAACCTTGTATTGCCTTTCTATTCATTCTTCCATCAATTGGAAAACAGATTCATTTTGTATGCTCTTATAAATTTAGCTGCTTATCGAAAGAGGAGCAAACATAGAGGCTAAGGATGAGGATGGGGCAATACCTTTGCACGATGCTTGTGCTGGGGGTAAGCATTCTGTTTAAAATTCTTAGTACAGGTTTCCCTAATTTTAATTAATCTGATTTTTTTCCTAATTCAGGTTATACTGAAGTTGCCCGGCTTCTTTTCAGTAGTGCTAATGATGCAGACTGCATTAAAAGGATGGTAGAAACAGTTGATGCTGAGGGTGATACTGTGAGTACAAAATAATCAACTCCTCGTTGAGCTTTGTGTGCTTGCGATTTTAATTTGATTAAAATACTTGATAAGACCTTAAGAGATATCTTAATTTTACTGCTTGGTGGATTTTAGTTGAGATTTTCCTTGTATCTTTTCGTCTTTGTAAATCTTTGGTTTTTGATTGGTTTTGGTTATATACTAATGTGATCCTCAATTATCTGAAAGGGACTGGAAACATGTTTATTGACATTGTCACATGGTACTTACTAGTTACTTCGAAACTTGCTTAACGTGAAAATTTGTTTGGTTGGCAGCCTCTTCACCATGCTGCAAGAGGTGAACATGTGGATGTTATAAGGTTGCTGCTGTCTTATGGAGCATCTGCTACAAAAACAAATGTATATGGAAAGGTTGGCATCGTCCAAACTTTTCTGAATTGTGCTGCTATTATGCCATGTGTTAATGATTGATTCTCGTTGGCAGATCCCTGGTGAGCTAGCAGAACCTGATTCAGAAGCTAGGAGAACTCTTGAATCTGCTGTCAATGATGGCTCGTGCCACTAGGATGCGTCTTCTCTATTGTTCAGGTAAAAAACAGCAGAATGTACCTGATAGTTGTTAGGATGAGGTACCCTTTTTTCAGTTATGCCCATTGGTTTTGTTGGATTTTCAGTTGAATGAAAGGCTTAATATATGTTATCCAGAGGAATGATTTCACTTGATTATAATGCAAATACATGTAGCTTAAAGTACCAAGTTACCGACTGTGTGTACCTTTAGGAGTTAAAGACTGATCAACTTATCGATCTCTAATTAGAATAGAAAAGGCATCCTCTGTTCCTTGATTTTCAATGTTTATTTTATAATGCTTGGTCTTTTTGATGAGTTGATCCCTTGGTCAGTTATAATCGAATACAAAGTGTCCTTTCGTGTTAGTTTTGAGCATAAACTTTGAGACTTACTGTCTAAGTATAGTTAATCAAGGGCTTCCTGTGTGTCAAATTCAAAGTTAACAAAAGCCGAAAATTATGGGCTTTAGAAAGTCAGGTTTTTTCTTTTCAAATTTGCTTAGGTTACAGTATAGATGTGGATAGAAACTTGAATTCACTTTACAAATAGGTAAGAGGTTCAACTGTTATTTAACACACATTAAGAAACTAACATTCTTCATATACATTTTCAGTCCATTTTTATTGATATGCAAATGTGTTTTCAAATGAACTCCTAATTACAGCAAACCGTCCCACCACCACCACCCGGTGGTCCTGTGTATGGGGTTGGTTTAAGTTCTACTTGTTTTGATTCCACTGGCTTCTTCTCTGCTTCTTTCTTCTCTGCTTCTTTCCTCTTCAGTTCCTCCTGGATTTTCTTCTCAAATTGCTCCAGTATCTGCAAAACGAAACCCAGCATGTCAAAAATTCGATCTTTCAAACCACCGTTGTCCATTCACTCTACTCGAATAGACTACCTTAACCGCAAGATCTTGGAAACATTTCTCCACATTCTCTCTAGTCTTTGCACTGGATTCGAGAAACAAGAACCCATGTTGTTTTGCAAGAGCCATTCCCTCTTCGGTGCTTACTTGCCTTTCTGATTCCTATAGATCAAACACAAATAATGATGCTTTTGCAATAGCAACACTATTGTTCGGAATTTAAGTCGAGAAAACTGAACTTACCTTGTCTACTTTGTTTCCAACTAGAATCTTGATACAGTCCTTGTTTGTCGAGTAGAGTTCGACTTCTTTAGTCCACAGATTTGCTAAGTTGGTAAATGTTTGTTTCCGTGTCACATCATAAACTGCGGTAACAATGAAACACTAACTGTTAATAACTTTTTCGGTACTTAATTAGATTTAAAGTCCATATCATGATTTAGGTGTTAGCATACCAAGAATGATTCCATGGGCATCTCTATAGTAAGAGCTTGTTAATGTTCTATATCTCTCCTGCCCGGCTGCAACAATTCATTAAGAACATTACATTAACATCCACAATTCTGGTTCAGTTTTTTTTTGTACATAAAGTTCCATACCAGTGTCCCAAATTGTAAGCTTCAATCTCTTCTGGCCTACTGTTAACTGTTTTATCTTCATATCCACACCTTGAAATCAAATAGAGAAAACAAAAAATTTGTACTTCTCAACTGAGATTACATGAATAACTACATATTATGCTGCGATTTCTGAATCAAAAGATTATAGGATACCGATGGTGTTAGGAAGATCTGTTACAGCACCAGTGACGAAACTGACAAGAAGGCTGCTTTTTCCGACTCCTGAATCGCCGATTAAAACGATCTTGAATGAGTGATCATAGTCACTACCGTGTTTTTCTGAAGGTGTTGACATTGAGTGATTGAAACTAAACCGAGCTTGCAATCTTAATCCAAGGTGTTAATGTTTATAAAGCGATAAAGGAAGAGAATAACAGAAAAAGGCAGCAACAGTAGGAAAAGAATGGCATCGATTCTTGTCATTGAAGAAGAAGCTAAAGTAAAAGAATACCGAGAATTTTCCTTGGCATCGATTCTGTTGTGTGATTAATGATAACTGTTCTTTTTTTATTCATTTCACATGAAATTTTCTAAAGCCAGGATGAGATTGATGCCTTAATGATAGTGCCTGCACGTCAATTTTTTTTTATTGTTGTTGGAAACATAAAGATAAATACTAACTAATGTTAGATTAGTTGTTACAACACTTGACAAAATTATGAGAGTTCAATTTATAACAAACTTTGAAGGTCATATTTATTACTCCCTCTGCCTAAGGATGGCAACGGGCCGGATCTGGCTTGGACCCGGCCCGGATCCGTTTTCATATATTGGACCCGGATCCGACCCGGATCCGGCGGGTCCATGATTTACGGATCCAGATCCGGATCCCACGGATCCGGGTCCAAAACGGGTCTAAAACAGGTCCATATAATTAACATCAAATTCTTAGTTTCAGCTTCCATACTTGTACATTTCACCTTATTTTAAATAGTTTACATGCTCATTTAATTATATTCATGCAATTGAATTTACGTGGATATCAAATAGTATTAATTATCCAATATTTTCGGGGTAAATAATAAATAAAAATATACAATTAATATTTAAATACGGATCCAGATCCGGGTCCGGATCCGGGTTTCATTACCCGTTTCCGGACTCGGACCCGGATACGGGTCCATAAAATCGAGATCCGGACCCTAAAAAACGGATCCGGATCCGCGGATCCGGACCGGGTCCGGGATCCGTTGCCATCCCTACCTCCGCCTATTAAATATTATCATTTTAACTAATTCACAGTTTTTAAAATAACAATTAACTGAATGAGATGATTTACTAATTTACCCTTTAATAAATATCATACTTTATTTTCAAGACTTCATCAATATGTTTAAATGTTGATATCTATACTCTTCTAATCTTGTTATTGGATATTAAAATATGATTATCTTGAAAGTTGAACAAACGAATAGGGGTAGGAACGAAAAATTTAAAAAAAATATTGAAAATACAAAATGACAATAAAAAGATATATCAACGATATTTAGTATACGGGAGTACTTTTTCATATTATTTTGATTGTGGCTCAAATTTTTGGGTGTGGAACTGTTTAATTAATCAGATTAAATTATATGAAAAGATAAAAAAATTTGGTAATGTTACACAGACATTGCATATTTTGTTTTTTTCTTGTTTTGTTTATTTTTAAATTTGCAGTACTTACGATAGATCAAAAGAAAAACTTTATTACATCCTGGATATGATTCGAATCTAATGTCTCTAAATATCACAAGTTCAGTCGAGTGATTCAGGACATTGGTGACTATTATTTTGCGGAGGAAAAGACATGAAATTTTTACTTAAAAGTGGTTGGTCAATTGTAATTTTTTAGTAAATATAAATTTACATGAACATTTTAGAATGAACAATTAAGCAATTCACGCATTTGAAATAAGGAAAGTGATGTACACACGCGTTCATGTCCACTTGAAAGGGTTGTCAGGTGCGTTTTTACCAAGTTCAAGGTGTTAGTGAAAACAAATGAATGTTAGGGACGATAAAAGTAACAAGCTGTCAAATTTAAACAAATGAATGTTATGGACGGTAAAAGTCAAAGGCTCTCAAATTTAAGGGGAGAGTATGTATTAGTCCGGAGTTTTCATGGTATGTTTCAATTTTTTCAGAAGAAGTAAGATATGCATTAAAAAAAATGGAAAATCTTGGTTGGATTCTTTCTCCAGTTTTACAAAATTGAGAACCACGCATAATTTTGGTAAGCTTTCTGCTGCAAAGCTGCCATATTCTTAAATATGGCAAAATATTATTTCATTTGATAAAATGAAGTGTTTGGTACATTATAATATCAAACGTGGCGGTATTAGAACGCTCGGAGTGTCTCTGGTTCAATCCACTATCTACTATCTTACCTATCAACGTATCATTGTTGGTATATTTCTTTCTTTACTGATATCTTTCTTCGACCCCTTAACTTATAACAAAATCAGGATGCGATCACCAACTTATAAAAAGATCGATTACCTTTCTCAATTTTGTAAAAACGAACCACTTATCTCCATCAACGTTACTTTCCAAATTGGGTTTGATTTTTCAAATTTGTCAATTTTTTACTTTTCTATCTTCAATTAGAAGTTGACACGTGGCATTGAAAATGTGAACCGGTGTATTTTTATCAAGTTCAAGGAGTTGATAATTACTTTTAAAAATTCTGGGTGATATCTAACTTTTATTTTCAAATTAAGAGGAGAGTGTCGACGTTTTCAACTTATTTTTTAATTTTAAAGAGTCTACACCATCTAACTCTTTAATCAGTTTATCATCAAAACATACATAAATATTCTAAAAACTCACTTGGGATTAAGTAACTAAATCCGGTAGAATTAGTGGATGCATTCTCGTAAACCCGTTTTTGAGAGTCTTTCATTCAAATTTGTCATTTGAGGTTTATATGCGCATGGTCATTTAATTTTAATGAAAAAGTAAAAATGTTGTTCTCGCGAGATGAGTGAATGCACATCAGCAGACGAAAACAAACAAATATACACAAATCAATCAATCAATCAATCAATTACAATGTTGTTATTTGAGTTCATGTAATGGATACCAGTAACCAACCAAACTCAAACAATAAAAACAAAGAAAAGCACTTATAATTTACATAATCTGTTAAACGTAAAAACTCATCGATTGTACATTCGAGCTTAAGACGAGCAACAACTCACTCCAGGCGTTGCCAATGTCTGATTTTCCTGTTTCTGCTTCAAAATGTTTCTCTTAACTGCTGTCGATCCTTCTTCCAATAGGCTCGGAACCTCCATTATCTGCCCAAGTTCGAATTTCAAAATGTTATCGACCACTATGCAAACTTTAAAGATGAAATTGTACTCTTTTAACCTTGAGTGCAAGTTGCTCGAAGCATTTTTCGACATTTTGTCTAGTTTTAGCGCTGCACTCGAAAAACAAGCATCCGTGCTCTTTTGCTAGAGCCATTCCTTCTTCTTGACTAACACCTCTTTCGCACTCCTGCAAAAAAAATCGAAATTTTCTATTTGTTTGCGTTCATGTTATTTACAATAATGTCCTCTTGAACAGAATTCAACCGAACTTACTTTATCGACTTTATTCCCAACGAGTATCTTCACGCAGGCCTTATTTGAGCAGTAGAGATCGACCTCTTTTGCCCACACGTCTGATAAATTCGTAAAGCTTTCTCTTCGTGTCACATCATAAACTGCCACACCATCAAATTTGAAAACGGACTGTTATTCTTAATACGAGTTTACATCAAGTTTTTTTTTTTTTTTTGGTTCAAACACGCGTTCTTTCATCTCAAAATCGACCCTTTATGTTACACTAAGTCGTTTTTATTCGAAATCCGAAAGAGTAGCATACCGAGAATGATTCCTTGAGCATTTCTGTAGTATGAGCTTGTTAATGTTCTGAATCTCTCTTGTCCAGCTGCCAAACAAATTAACAGATATTAAAGATTATTCGATCACTCGAAAGAGAATTTCTCCAACGATTCGGAGATAGATAGCCATCACGATGAATATATAATTGATTGTTAGATTTTTCACAACGTAAAGATTGACTGGCATAGTCAAATGAAATTAATTTTGTTAAAAGTCAAGACAGCTGCCTAATGAAGGAGCTGACAAAAGTAAAAGTGGTCACTAAATGACTCAATGAAGTGGAAAACTTTCATCTTTTTTCTCTCTATAATCTATATAATGGATAACCCCACTATTACATTCATTAAAGTTATTACTGGTCTAAATTACAAAAAAATTCTCCCAAATTTACGTGCTTTATCAGTTAATAATACAGAGAAAACTATGATTTAGAACACACCATTCAAATAGCCAATAGGACTTACCAGTATCCCAAATTGTAAGCTTTAATCTCTTCTCATTTACTATTAGCTGCTTGATCTTAAAATCAACACCTGAATTAGCACAATGTATAACAATCAATCACAAAAAGCTCAGCTCAGAAACACCAATCAAAAACCCTAAAAATAGTATATCATGTCTTTCAACAGTTTCAACTCAATGAAGATCTAAAGCTACAAAAACTAAGGGGAAAAATTAAAATTACCTATAGTAGGAGAAAGATCCTCTGCAGAATTGGAAATGAAACTGACAAGAAGGCTGCTTTTACCAACACCAGAATCGCCGATCAACAAGATCTTGAATGAGAGATCATAGCCACTAATCCCTTGTCCAGAAGATGATCCCATTATAATTCAAATCCTTACCCACCACAGAAAAAAGAGTAAAGTTCACTCCTTTTTAATCTTTTTTATCTGGGTTTTCAGAGAAATTCAAATTAGACTCTCAAATCTGCGAGTAATGTGTTGTCTCTAATGATGATCAAGACTTTCTCTCTCTCTATCTGTTAAAAGTGGTGTGATAAAGAAATGTATTGTTTGCGTATATAAATAAAGGGGGAGAGAAAGAAAGTGCAAATAACAAAAGCAGAACAAAAGAAGGAAAGATAATTGCATCAACTTGGTTTATTTAGAGAGAGAAGTTAAATAAAACGGCTAACTTGGAAGAACACCTGACACCGACGTTATTCTTTACTTGTGTCTAGATTATTATCCTTGATGAGATATCATACGACGTCGTTGTGAAATATCTGTTTGGGTCTCACCTTGATTGAGTGGCTCAATCGAATGAAAGTGAGCGTGATGTCACGCTCCGGTGGTTGTTAAGTGAGTGAGTGGGATTAGGGGAGAGCATTGGTCGGTTCGGTCCAAGAACCGAACCGAACCAAATAAACCAAGAACCAAATAGTTAAAATTTTAGGAATCAAATACCGAACCGAATAGAATTAGGTTCGGTCCGGACCGAACCTAAATATTTCGGTTCGGTCTGGTTCGGTTTAATAAAAAACCAAATTATAAGATAAAAATAATCCATTCCAAAAATAAAAATTCTAAAACATGAACTGATTAAACTAGTAATATAAATTCAATCAATAAACAATTTATATTTCTATAGACCGAAACAAATGATTAAATGCAACAAATCAAACCACATTCAAGAATCAGTACTCACTACCAAGTTTGCTTTCTAGATGTCATCTAATGTTAATTTCAAAATATAATATAAGAATCAAATACAACCATCCAATGAAACTTAAGAGCATCATCCCATAAATTAATAAATCACATAAACTAAAAGTATTGGTCCAAAAACAAATTGATAAATCATTGTATCTGAACTAAAATACATTAATTTATATATGATTTTAATTCGGTTCGGTTCTCGGTTTATTCGGTTTTTTTTCCAAAAATCGAGAACTGAACCGAAAACCAAATTATTCACATATATGGACCAAGAACCGAACCAAATTAATTCGGTTCGGTTCGGTTCGATCCGGTCCGGTTCGGTTCAGTTTTTTTGGTCTTTTGCTCTCCCCTAAGTGGGATGGTGGTGATGAACTTGTGCGATATATATATTCAAATATTAAATGTTTTAATTATTCAAGTAATTTACAAATTCATCAAAGAGTTTAGAAATAATAATGGTGAATATTTTTCAGTGAATAATAAAATTGTAAAAGAAATAGTATAATTAAATTTATAAAAATATATAAAAATTTAGTAAAAAATGTACTTTTGAAAAATGAATGTGTAACTTTAATATTAATATGATCCAGCGTTAAATTTTAATGGAATCCAAATACAATATACAATACTTCATAAAAAAAAAAAAAAGTGGGGTCAGAATTAGTGGACTCATAAAGGCATTTTCAAAATAAATGGTGTGGAATTCTTGGAATGATTTAATGTCGGGATTAAACCAAAACCAAATAAAATTAAGAAAAATGACAATAATAAAAAAAAAGATAAAAATGGTATTAGTTGTTGAGATTTGTTAATTGCAATAAGTCTCGTATCTTTTCAACTCAACTAAAATGAATGCAATTGAATCAATAATTATGTTGAACTAATTAACTAAATTTAAATTAAGTTAGAAAGAACAATAACTAAGTTAAATATATAACAGAGACCCACTTGAAATGTTCATGTGATTTAACCAATTTTGATTACATTCACAAGTTAGAAAAATGCTTCATTGGCTAAGATGATTGGATTCACTTACAAATTCAAAAAAAACCAATGTAAGGTTGGTATATAATGGATCACTAATATTCTTTATAATTCAACTCATTGATAATTTCACGTTCAAACATTTAAATAAATTATATTAAAGTGTAAGTTTTATAGATTTATTTTATTGAGAAATCTATATTTTCCGTATGATTGATTCCATGTCCCTTGTAGATAATTGTGGATTCTGAGATTTTGTTCTTCGTTTTGTATTAGCTTCGAACAAATCTTGATGTTTTGCTGCACTGGTTATGGTTTTTTGGGATACTAAAGAAGGTACTTTGGTGTGGAAAGCAAAATAATGATTGCAACAATGTTAATATGAGTTAACATGAGTTGTGTGATGACCGGGATTTAATTGATACATGTCAAAATTGTAAAAGGACATAGTTAGGGACATTCAATTGGGTACATTTGACAGTTTTTCATGATCTTTATCTAGAGAGACTGCAAATTTTTTTTTTACTTTTCAAAATATGGCTAGTCGCTCACCACTATTTCATGTTGAAAGTGTAGTGTATTTTTGAACAATTTTTACCTTAACTCGAAATTTGGATAACCCATTATCTCTCCAATTGAATTATAGTATATACTACAAACAACGGTTGTAAGAGTGTCTTTTGGATCACTCTCAAAACTATAATCAGTAGACAAAAAAATTAAAGGTCAAAAGTATTTTTAAATATAATCAAATTAAATTAAATTTGTTCAGTTTGATCATTGTCAATTTTTAATAAGTTAGAAACTCGTCTTTCTTTTAATTTTTCCATCAACTAAAAGTATTTAAAAGTTTGTCAAGTTATATAATTGAGACTATATTTTAAATGTTGTTAGTTGAACACTAATAAAACAAACCATGATAAATAAACAAAACCCATACACAATAAAATTAATGATTTAACAGTTTTTAAAATTTTAAATAATTGTAACAACTTTTGATGCAAATATCAAATTATTATTAGGTTGATATATTGTGATGGCTCAAATTGAGAGAAAAGTTGTGCAATTTTAAAATGGTGATGTAGCTTAAATGTTAAAGTTTGTAGAAAATGAAGTACAGAGGGACATTATCATTAGAATCGTCAAGTTTGTTAATTGAAAATTTGCATTATATAATCATATCATAGATGAGCCCACAAAGTCATATTTTTTCACTAATAAAACCCATATCATAATTTTTTTTTTTTTGAAAAACATATCATAATTGCAGAGGTGTTCAATTTCGAAATTGCATTTAGGTACAAATATTCTTAATACAAGTTCGTGGCTTTTCCGATTTGGATTATGAACTATTAGCAAATAATTTTAACAACTTTTAAGTGGAAATTAGGCCATGGAACTAATACCCCTGTATTATTGGTATTCCATACTTCAACTATAAAAAAAATTCAACATTATCATGTTCCAATATCTCTAAAACTTCTTTATGTTTGTTTTCCCAAAAAAGTATGCTATCATATTTTTTTCAAGAATTAGTAGGACAAAAGGCTATATATTTTTCAAAAATTGGAAGGTGAAATTCAAATTATTATTTCTATGCACTGTAATTCTTAATGCAAATCATTTTAAAAATATAGCATTTTTTATGATTAGGTCTTTGATCTAGTGGTTAAGACGGAAATTATGAACTCTAGAGGTCTCAGGTTCGAGTCACATCCGGATGATTGGATATTTTTCTTTTCATTTAGGCCCTTTTCTCCTCAACTTCTGAAAGCTGAACTTAACTGAACTTATTTTAGTGTAAATTTATAACTACACATAGCTGAACTTAACTGAACTTAATTGAATTGTAGTTGAAGAGAGCAGAGCCTTAATGTAAGATCAAATGAGATAAAAAAAAAACATTCTTAATGCAAAACAAAATTAATGTTTGGCAAATTAGATGGCAAATAGTGGACTGAAATATAGATAGGAAGAGTTTTCCGACTCAACACCATGATTAGGAGTCGTCTTGACATGATAATGTTGATGAAGTGAAGTGACATCAATTTAAAAACTATAAGAACAAAAATAAATTAAGTTTGTTGATTATATAGTTTGGTAACCAAATTTGGCCGAAAGTCCCTTTCTTAGAATTAATCCAAGAGACCACTTTCACCCATAAATGGTGATAGCAACAAAAAGATAGCATATATTGAAGTGATTATAAATACAGTATCATAATTATGAGAGTATGATCCTTCGTCTAAGTGGATTGTGGTCACAAAAATGTGAGTCATATGTGTCAAAAATATCATATTTTTTTAGCCTCATTTTGGTTTTATGTTAATTTGTCTATTCAATAATGTGGTCCAAATTTAGGTTTCTCATTTGTTGTTATCCTAGTTGTAGATATGGCTATGGATGGTGCTTTACATGACTTAAGCTTGTTTGGTTTTTTTCCTACTTAGGATATTGATTTTAGATTTCTTTTCAAGTAGACCTGGGCGTGCAACCTATGGAAAAAATACATCGGGCTCGGGCCAGACTCTTAATAAAATAATCAAAATCAAGCCTGGTCCCCGGATCTAACTATTAATTGTTTTTAAAAAATTTAATATTTATTACTAAAAAATAATTGTAAAAAAATAATTTCAAATCTATTTGTAGTATAAGTAATAAAATTGAGTTTAAATATTAAACTTTATAAAAAAAAAAAAAGAAATTTTCAACCATGTAATTTTTTTACTATGATCAAATAAAAAATAAATATATAATTTTTAAGATATTAATTATTTCGGGCCGAACGAGCCGAGATTGAGTTTTAATATTAAAACAAAGCACGACATATATGTTACTCGGCTCACTTCGGATTCAGGCCTAGTCGGGCTTAATCTCCAATTACATTGTTCAAGATCATCCCATAAAAAACAGGCATGGACGGGTCCCGCGAGCTGACGGGCGCGTGCCCAGATCTATTTTCAAGTATTCATTAACGAGAGAATGTAAAGTTACTTATATAACACAATGGTTAGAGAACGAATGATATATGTTTCTCTTTTCAAGAGTTAATAGGTCCAATTTAAAGTTTTGAAATTAATATACAATGAGTTATCTTTGTTTGAGAACAAACTACAAAACTAATTGTGGAACTTGGATGCTTAATCTAAGTCATAGTTAACAACAAACAAACACAATTTTTAAATAGCAACTTAGGGAAATCATAAACTAATTGGCAATTCTAAAAACGTAGTAGAAACACCAATGCTTTAATGACTATAAAACTATAATATATAAATGTCGACTTAAAGTCATTCAAGGTAAACAAATTTTACTCTTACTAAGATAATTATATATATAAATTTCAAAACTTATTCCCTTTGACTTTCTTTTTAAGAGTTAAACTTTGGCATCTAAGATCAGGGGCAAACCCAAGTAGGGGTCTTGGACTCCTCAGTTTGTGAACATTGTATTCTTTTATTTATATTTATATTTATTTCATTCTTTATTTTTTTTCTTCTACATGTATATTATTTCATTTATCTTATTCATATTCCTTTCTTGTACATTTATATTATTTCATTCACATTCCTTTATATTCTCTTATTTAAAGGTATATAATCTTTCAACTATGATATTAATTACGAATTAAAAAAATTACAATACCACAAAAATTTCACAAACCAAATAACTACTAGCAATTAATATTTTATAACCTGTTGTTTTATTTCACCCAAATTAAACACAATGAAAGTTAAAAGCCATTATTTTAAAAACAAATATAATTCAGTCTAAATGTTATAAAATGAACAAAACTTAATAGTCATTATTTCTATAGTATTTATAAAAGTTCATATTTGTGAATGTCATGCTAATTAAAATTTTAGCCCCTTTCATATTGAAGTCTAAGTCCGCGTTGCCCAAGATCCAACGTATCCAACGCTATAATTATCCAATCTCTCTGTCAAATTGTATCAATCTCCAAAACACTGAAGATGGTTCTAATAATAATAATAATCAATTTGGTCTCCGACACTCCCACTCCTTTTCGTTAGACTTCTTATTCCAGTAATGGCTTTCAAAGCTGTATTTTTCGTGGTTGTTGCGGAAAAGACTTTTGTTGCATGTAAGTGATTTCCATAATGAAAATAATTTATAGCAACAGAAGACATAAACTTAAACCGGAACAAAACTTCAAGATCAGCTTGTCTGAATTGAATGATAAATAGCAATAGAGAGGAAGCATGTATCATAAATAAATAAATATTAATCCAAGATCAGCTGGTCAGGTCTCAGGTGCCGCATTTTTTGACAATAAGCTAATTGAGCGTTTAATAGCGTTGAACTCATGGAGAAGCAATGATGATTCGATGAGAGGTTGAAGAATATGCTTGGAGTTAAATGCTCCCGCCAAGTACCCGCAGCACTACGGATGAAATTGTGGAAAAGAGATAAATATTGAAAATGTAAACGTACATATATGAAAGTTTACCTTTTATGAACCAAGTTAAAAGTAAATATCAAGATCAAAGGGAATTTTGATTAATATGTTATTATATTATGAAGTTCATGTATTTATATGTCAAGTTTTAAAGTTTATGCATTACTATGTAAATAAACGCAAAATTCGTATACTTGGGATGACTTTAAAACATAAATGTCTTACTTCCTTTGAATCTTGTCCACGAGATTCTAAACTGCATTCAATGTCATAGTTATTACTTTATTCACATTTACTTAGTCAAACTCAAAGTACCCATGAGTTACAATAAAACCAAATCTTACATGATGCATCGGGGACAAATGAAAGCAGTTATAAATGTCATCTTAAAATTTTAAAATTTCCAATTACCCACTTTGAACTCTTGGAAAATTTGCTAATAATTTATCATTTTCCGGTTGATTTGACTTCTTAAATATGTTATTTTTATGATTTTTTCTCTCAAACCAACTGAAATTAGATATTGGTTGACAAACTTATGCACTTTTTGCAAGTTCAAGGGGTTATTTAAAACTTTTGAATATTGAGATCTGGCGTTTATAACTGATTTCAAGGGTCTCGATTCATTTAGTCTACAATAGATCTGTTCGTCAAATAGGTTTGGACGGGTTTGGGCCAGTTTGATTGGATTTTTCATGGTTTTGAAAACTGAACCGGCCTGTCAGATTGGGTGTACCGGAACTGGCCATTGGTCCGATCGGTTTCTTAATGATTTTCAATCTGGTCAAAGATCGGACGTTGACCAGTCGAACTGGCCGGTTGGACCCGATCGAATTGGAAATTGGTTCATCCAACCAGCCGGTTCATTGATATTTAATAAAATTATATGTTTTAATGTTTTTTTTTGCAATAGGTAGGAATTGAACCCAAAACTTCTAGCTTATTTTTCATTATACTTACCACTTAATTACAATACCTATTTATTTTATATTTCTATTTTATTTCATTTATAATATTTACATTTTTATAAATCATTGTGTAAATAAATTTGTTTTTATCTTTAAATGATATTTTTCAATAAAAATTCGAATTGGGTTTAATTTTAAATTTTTTAAAGTCAAAGTAATATTTATTTAATTATTAGTAGGAAAATGATATTGAATGTACATTATTTTTTATCCAATATATGTACATTAAATCTTTGACTATTTTTTTAATTCACTTTATAATATATGATCTCATCCAAACTAAATTTGATTGAATACAAAATTATTAACATTCCTTTCATCAAATTGTATTGATTATTATGTTGTATTTTTTTTATTTGAAGAATAAACTTTATATATGAAGTATTAACATTAAAAATATTATTAATTATTGAAATAGTGTAACTTAGGTTATTTGTTTGATATCATATTATCAAAAATATTAGTATTTGACAAATTTTTAGAAAATCTGGTTCGACCACCGATTTACTCTGGTTGAACCTTAAATCCATGAACCACCATCTTCAGAGGTTCGATGACCGTTTCGGTTCTGAAAACCATGGGATTTTTCGTTAAAATCACCAAGCCCAACCCATAGTAAAATTGTTGATCAGACGAACTTGGACTAGGCTTAAACTAAGCTTATGATGTCATTTCCAAGTTTGGGTTATAGCCCATACTTCTTTTAAATTTTTTTATGGAATAAATATATATAAAAGAAAATTTTGATTCTAATTATAATTGCATTCTCTGAGTAAAATATTTAAAACATGGTCAAATTATTATATTTAAGATCAAAAGTCAAACACGTTAACGTATAAAATATCCAAAATCATTATTAAATATAATATCAATTTATATTATATAAAATAATCATTCATCAGGCCATGCTCGGGCAGGCTCGGGTATTTACATGAAAATCAAACCCGATTCATAAAATTTCGGGCTTTAATTTACTCGGGCTCAGGTAAGGCTTTCTTTGAAAATAAGTGTCCAAATCCGGCTCATAAATGCGGACTCGGGCTGGGCTGGGCTGGGCGGGTACTCCGATCCATGAACATGTTTAGTCTATGTTGTGTAAACTCTCAACCAAAAGGATGCCATAATAGGATTTAGCACCCAAAAAATGCTATTAAGACAAAATAGTACCAACATAGAGTTGAGTCAAATAATAAGGTCAATGTTTTATTAACAACCACTAACTTAACATCTTTGGATACCTTGTTCGTCTGACAACCGATCTATTTCTTCATCGACAATGCAATTTATTTAGGAGCAATTTGTAGGTGGTAAGATTCAAGTCCAAGTCATCTCACTCACTTTTGTGGATGTATGATTTGTATGAAGTCCAATTTGGTTCACAGTTTACATTCATTCCACTAAAAAATCAAAATTACTCGGACTAATTATCTTCTCCCCTCCCTTAGTCCACTACAATATGCCCCTTGATCTTCACTACCGAAATTTGTCATCGTCGTGACTGGACTTGTTCATGGACCGGGTTTGGCCAAGCTCGGCTCGGGTCTAGCGGGCTTTTATCTATAAATGACCATCCCAAACTTAATCCAACCCACCCAAATTTATTCGAACTGGCCCGATACTGGTTTGCTCAAAGAAAAAAACAAAATCATGAAACAATGTATTTTAAGATCTATGCTTAATGATTGTTTTTTTCAGTTTCTTACACTATACATTAAACTTTTTATTTATTTGGCATTGAGTATTATTGAATCAAAAACTTAGTTTGATATTTTCTTTTTCAAAGTATTGATACAATTTAATTTTTGTTTTATAAAATTCAAAATTTTTTGCATTTATCTATGTTTATGAGGAATTGGAGGATCCTCGATGGAGAATGGGGAAAAGAAATTTGTCCAAGACCCCAATGAGGTTGGGGATGTGGAATATTTTTCCCGAAATTTTAATAAAGATTAGGAGTGTCGCCCCATTAATTCCCACTTTCAACCCTAGCCAATAATATTATATGAAATGTAACAAAACATTTTTTTAAAAAATAATTAGAACTATTACATTATACTATATATATATAATATCAACTCTTATATAAATAATGCGGCACGAGCTGTTCATTGAAATTTGTGAGTAAACTCAAAACCTATTTATACATTAAACGGGCTTTAGTGAATTCAGGTTGGGTCAAACAACATTTAAATAGTAACTTTCCAAACTCGATATATACATTACGGATTTGGATGGTCGTTAAAACTCACAAAGAGGTCTAGCTGTGATCATCTAAGATTCGTCCACCTAGTTTTTTCAAAAGTTGATATTTTAATAAAAATATAGAACTTCAGTTGTTACAAAATAAAACCGAAATTATTTATGTCAGTTTTACCCGATTCAACCTTATTTTTTGTATTTATTCTTTGAACTCAAATCATTACAGCTTCAGTTTGTCAAATATAAACGGTACCGTTTCCATTAATTCAAAATCAAATAATAAACCCTAGCTTAAGTTAGAACCCGTATTTCTTTCTGGGTGTGAATCTTCACCACTATCTCTATCTCGATCGATATATTGCCGGCTGGTAATTCTATCGCCACTAGTTCGCTCCCCATAGCCCCTGCTCCGCCGCCAGGCGCTTCAGTCTTTAATTGATCCGCCGCTGCTACTCCGTCTGATTAGTCTCGCCTTAGAAAGACCAGGAAAATGGATAGAGAATGGGGTTCGAAGCCGGGCAGTGGAGGCGCCGCCTCTGCTCAAAACGAAGCAATCGACCGCCGTGAGCGACTCCGACGGCTAGCTTTGGAGACTATCGATCTTGCAAAAGATCCGTATTTCATGCGAAATCACCTTGGCAGGTAGTTGAAGTGTATATGTGCGTATTTTTGGTGTTTTATAGATTTTTGTTATTGACGAAATTGTTGTTGGAGTTGTATTTTTTTGTAGTTATGAGTGTAAGCTGTGTCTGACTTTGCACAACAATGAAGGGAACTACTTGGCTCACACCCAAGGGAAGCGCCATCAAACCAATTTGGCCAAGAGAGCTGCTCGTGAGGCTAAGGAGTCCCCCGCCCTTCCTCAGCCCAACAAACGCAAAGTCAATATTCGCAAGACAGGCAACTCTCTCTCTCTCTCTCCCCCTCCCTTATTAGAATTCCTGGTTACCTAATTAGGGTTTTTGAGTAATATAGAATGTGATTTCTACTTCAGCTGGCAATTATATTTTGTTTTTCTGAAATTGGAGTGAGATGGGCGTATTTTGATACTGGTTTGCTTCTTTTGATTTCTTATTAGTTGGCTATCTTCTTGGATAATCAAAATTTCACATTAACTTGGCGAACGTTAAAAGCCAATATATCAGTGGCTAGGGTTTGTTTTCCTTGTTGTTTTACCTGCTTTTCTTAGGGAATTCTGAATGTGAATAAAATAGTTCATAAAGAGAAATGGAGTACAAACTTGAGACTAGAAGTTTCCAGTTGAGTCAGAGTTTGAAATTGACCTTTCCTCTGATATCAGCTTTTTCTCTTTGTTTTGTAGCTATGTTATTTTGGTTTTGGCTTGACCTTTTACTCCTGAAACATTGAACTTGATTCTTAAATTCATAATATTGAGGAATAGTAAGTTCATTCAATTACTGGAAAACTCACTGTACCTAAAATGAACCCTGTCCTAAATTTGTCTCTGTAGACTTTGTAGTCTATAATTTCTATTCAACCATAAAATTTGAAGGAATCTAGTCCTTCTATGTCAGTCAGCAAAGTTGTCTTTTTTCTGTTGTAGATTTTATTTGTGCACGACTCCAAGTATTTCTGCAAGCAATTTCTTTTATGTTTGCAAATCAAAATTTCTAAACTTTGATTATTGGAGTAATATATATTTTGGCCATGATCTGAAGTGAATGTCTCCAGTAAGTAACTAGATTTTTGTGGCTAGTTCCTGGCTGTATTTTTCCGGATATTAAAGCATAAAAAATATCAACGTCGTGCATAGTAGTTAAAGGCGTGCCAAGGCTTGATCTTGTGCCTTGAGTGTGCCAATGCTTGATTTTGCACCTTGAGTGCCTCAGACGCGCCTAGGCTCAAGGCTCGACCTTGCGCCTTGAGTGTGCCTCACTCCCTTGACTACTATGATGTCTTTCATGTGTGGCAATCAGAAAGAGAATAAACTTAAATAAATGAGTTTATTTTACTGCCTTAAGTTTAGACTATGTACTATCCACTACTCTAGTAAAGGTTATCGGAGTTGTTGTGCGTGCTGCGAAGTTAAAAATATTTTGCATGTTGACTCGTACTTGCACAAATTACATAGGTTTCTCATTTTTTTATTTTTGCCTTTGGCTGCTGTATTTTATGGCATCATATTTTTGTTTTTCTCCTGCAAGCAGTGAGGTGGTGATTGATTATTGGATCTTCAATCTTGAATTTGAATGTAATATTTGGTTTTTATGCAGTCAAAATTGGGAGACCTGGTTATCGTGTAACGAAACAGTTTGATCCGGATACAAAGCAGAGATCGCTTCTTTTTCAGGTATTGGTTCAATGTAATCGTCCTTTGTTTCTCTTTTGTTATAATTCAAAGGACCACTGGATAATGACTTTCTATTCTCTGCAGATAGAATATCCTGAGATAGAAGACAATACAAAGCCAAGGCATCGGTTTATGTCATCTTTTGAGCAGGTATAGCCTTAAATTTTCATCTCAAGTGCTTGTGGCAATCTATACTTGTAAAATTGTTCCCCAATGGAAGAATTCTAAGCTTGATTTGTTGATGTGGCTGCAGAAAGTGCAACCTTACGATAAAAGGTTCCAGTATCTCTTATTTGCTGCAGAACCCTATGAGATCATTGCTTTCAAGGTAAATTTCAGAACTATAAGCTGCTTTTATTGTGTATTGCTTGTTTTTCCAGTATACTAAGTTTTTACTGTGTGCTCTATATTGCCGATTTTAGGTTCCTAGCACAGAAATTGATAAATCCACTCCTAAATTCTTTTCACATTGGGATCCAGACTCAAAGATGTTTACGGTTAGTTATATGTTTCGTTTTCAGGCGTCTTGGATGTTTCATAACGGGTAACTAGTTTCCAAAGTTATTTTGTTAGCATTGTTTGATGTTTTTTTTTGTGCAAATATCATATTTTGCAGTTACAGTTGTATTTTAAGATAAAGCCACCAGAGACGAGCAAACCACCACCTGCCCCACCAGTGGATGGTCTCGGAGCTCCTCCGCCGCCACCCCCACCACCGCATGGGCTACCAGCAGGAGCCAGACCACCGCCACCGCCACTACCTGGATCATTGCCACCACCACCTCCTCCCCCAATGGGAAATGGCCCTAGGCCTATGCCTCCTGGTGGAGCTCCACCAGCACCGCCTCCACCTCCTGGTGGTAGTGGTACAATGGCAAATTTCACTCCAGGTGCTAGGCCTATGATGCCTCCACAAGGATTTCCTGGCCAACCCATGTAGACTTGGGATTCGGAGCTTCTACAGTGGGCTGGATTTCTTTCTTGATATTTCTAACAATCATGTATTTGACTAAATTTAGCTAGTCCTTCTGAATTTGAATCATCCCATTTTTTTTTTAATTCTACCTATTTTGTGGCCTCTCGTGGATGATATACTCTTCAATATTCGAAGCTTGGAGAATGAATTGTTGTTGTATCTGTCAAAAACTACCAGATAACTCGGATGCTTGCTTGAAATTTTAAGGGTAAATTTCAAACACATGTCTCGTGGTTTGGTTGTTTTGCAAAAAGGTTTTTATGAAATTTATTTTTGCAAAAGGATATTTTTGGTTTTAAAACTTAGCAAAAAGAGGATTTTTAATTTGTAAGTACGTCGTGCAGAGGTGTTCTTATCCATTTTGAATTGAATTTTGCAGTATAGTTAATAAAAGTACAATATACTTTAATAATAAATTTTAAAATCTTTTGAAAAGCACAATAACTTTTTTTAGTTTCAAATGTGACGATGACTTTTAAAAACTCGTGATAAAATGGAGATTATTCAAATTTTGATATATTATTCTTAATTAACATAGTTGAATTATAAAAATGTTAGATATTTTTTTCCTTTTTTTTGTAAATTTTTAAAATAACAAGAACCCTTCTGAAAAAAAATTCTACAATGCATATTTTCGAAGTTTACCCAATTTTAAAGCTCTCAAACTTCAAGGAATCAAGAATTCCACTAGTAACAAGTAACAATCATAAAATTATATTCAAATTTTATACTGCTTGTAATTGGTGAAAAAGAAAATGGTAATATGAATTTATTTTATGCTCTGTGTAATTACTATAGAGTAGTTTGAAGCTGAAATGTTTCATAACCAACCAAATAACAGTTGGCGAACGTCAAATATAAAAAAACAGAACAGGGGAAGTCCATTTTCGACTTTTCCTTTTAAAGAAGTTTCAACATAATTTTACTTCTAATAAAAGACTGCAGAACACATGTAAAATGGAAATGAAATTATAATATCCAATGAACCATAGAGGGGAAAGAAAACCAGAAAATTAAAGCATGAAACACATGAACATAAAGCAACTTGGTGCAAAATGCTGCCTTGGGCATCTACAAGAATCTCGATATGATCAGTCAAATGAGATATTTAGAAAAACAAATCTGAACCAACAAAGCTGATAACTTGTGATCATCAATCATGAACTATCCAGAATCAAAGCACATTAACGAGTAACATAATGCTCACAAATGGTACAAATCGCATCAACAAACTAAACTTGTTTTCAGCTTGTAACGGCATTATTGGGGAACACCTTTTGTATGAACTCCAAGAAGCGCCTCGAGTAAAACGTGGGATCCACAGCAGAGATGGACAACGAATCGAACTGCAGAGATTTGTACGCATGTTCTATCTTCTTACTAATGTTATACTCTTGAAGAATATCGATTATGCCTACATAAAGAACAACATCATAAGCTTCGTGGAATGTCTGCTTTTCTTCTTTTCCCGGAATCTGCTCTGCCCTTGCTGGCATGTTCACTCCTAGCTGGATCTGAAGCCTGCTAAAAACAGTTTTTAAAAAAAAGCTTGTTATAATTTTATTACACATTTTCCTTGGTATTTCGACAAAAGAGATTTAAACGGAGTACCTTGCTGTACCGGGAAGAAGGAGATCCACTTCCTCGTCGCCAGCAGCTTTTAATCGGCTACCTCTGATGTGAGGGCCCACAACAACGCTATTATCACCCGTTCCACGAGTTACCAATACAAGACCTTGTGGATAGTTCTCATCTTCTATCGTATCTGCCATTGGATATTCAGAACAAAATGAGAAATTGCAGGCTCGTTATCTTCTTTTTTCGTTGTGTTGTATATATAAACAGAAGGAGGTATATCTCATGATAAGCCCAAAAGAACCAATGAATAAACATTTACCTTCTTCTGCTAACACTCCGAGTCCTTCGGTTAGTATGCTTTGACGAGATCTTAGGTGTTGAGGGGCTCGGTAATGTACACCCAACAACAGGCTGTAATCCATGATATGTTGTACTTCCAAGAACTTGCTATCAATCTCGATTTGGCTGCATGAAGATGTATATGAAACAGCTTAACAAAACACAGAGTAAGGTATGATAAATAGGAATAATGATGAGACTATAGATGCAAATGAAATGAAGGAAACATAGAAATAGTGTGTCCTTCACAAATCACAACACTTGTACTAATTTATTTTATATTATGGTTCAAAACAGTGATGCAGGAAAGTAGGTTAAGAAAAGTGACTTACTTTAACAGTGCGTCCCTCCAGGAAGGTTCTAGATAGAAACAGTAGTTTAGATCTAAATCTTTGAGTGTTGTGTTCTCGTCGATTTCAATTTTGTCGGTAGACCGACCAAGAGATGAACCTTTCAAATCGAACCTTCGGTGAATCCTCAGTTCTGTGCAGAACATATTTCCCATCACCACAAACCGAAACTGAAATGCAAGAAATTATTCACATATTTTAGTTTTGGACTGACTGGACTATATCATTAGGACTTCAAATCCAACTTATGCTTATTTTTAAACTAATGATTAAAAATATCTCCAGATGGGGGAATTAAATGAAATAATCATGTTAATTACCTTTTGACCGCTAGAAGGTTTGATTCTGTGAAGACCAAAAAATTTTGTTATGAGAGTGTTTTCATATGTTCTCACATGATAGTGATAGTCCGGAAGCATTTTCAGGAGTACCTATGAATATATAACAACATCTGTGAGTTGAACCGATATGAAAAAATAAAATATTCCAACAGAAAAGGGGGGATGACAGAAAAAAGAAAGTGTTTTTTTCCTTCCTATCAAATTACAAAAACAAAACTACGAAATCGTGCAAAAAATGCAGACCTTGACTTCGGATTTTCTCAGCGTCTTAATCATGAAGCGATCATCTTGAGAAAGGAAAAAGATGCTACCACTTTTTCCAGGAGATGAAAGTTCCCTAAGAGCATCATTTCCACAAATGGACATCATATAATCAGCCGCATCGATCTTGAACATCTCCCTCAGATTCCTACAACATGAATCATAATGCAATATCAATAACCACATATATACAAATCATGTGAAATAATCATGACCTATGAGCCAAATTAATGTAATTCAATTTTAATGTAGTTCAAATATTAAGTATTGAAGATAAAAAAAATTGCACCAATTGTAAACCTAAGGCCAGTATAAACTACCATCAAAATTACTTTACCAAAAACCTGATACTTGAGGCCCACAAACAAACCTGAAAACCATTGGGCAGTAATCTTTCCATTTGAAGTCTTCCGATTGATGAGGTGGCGTTAGTTGTGAACCATCTTTAGGAAAATTCATCCAAAAGCTTGCTTTTGGACCGAAATCTGATGTACGAACTTCTCGCCTCTGAACGGGTGTAATTTTGCCGACAGTGTACCTGATCACATTTTAATACATCTTAAATTCTGGAGTTCAAAAAGAAAAAGAACACAGTGCAACCTAGGAAAAAAATGTTTTTTTTTCTTCAGCAATCACTTCCACAAAGTTGTAAACCATAGGTGAATCCTAAATTTCACTCAATGCTGTAAGAAAAGACATTAGGAACAATGCCCCAAAATAAAAAAAACAATAAAATGGGGAAACGTTGTTTAATATACCTGATTCCAAGCTGCAAACTAAGCATCAAATCGTAACTTCTGTGCCCTTTAATGATCGCTTCGCCAGGTCTCTTAACCTCTCTCGCAAACTTCTTCTGTCGTCGCTTAGCTCTTCTCGACATCGACGAGAAGCTATCATTCAAAACAAGTTCACTAATCAAAACCCCTTGCATATACTCGCGTTCCAATATCGGGGGCAGATTCGTCTCGAACTCTCTCTCCATGCCATCAAAGGCAGGTTCCAGGGACGAATCATGTCCAATCACCTTCTCGATCGACACCTCCAAACTCCAACGCCTTTCCAAAGACACATTTTTACTGCGAGACTGCTCTAATTGCTTGCCATTCACCATGTCAACTGTCGACGCGTGATGGATATGCGCGTGATTCTGCTTCCTCATATCGGGAAGTAAACCTCTTCTTCTCAAAGCATTTAGGTACCGTTCTTGTACGGCCGGATATCGGCTGCCTCTCGGATAAAACGATCCTTTCCCGTCTTTTAGACCATGTGACCAAGTTCCCACATAGGAACCCCCGTCACTCCACATATAAACACCGAACCCATGCATCATACCGTTCAACCAGTTTCCCTCAAACGAGTCACCGTTTATCCAAGTCAGAGTCCCTTTGCCCGTCATTTTCCCGCCCTTCATGTTCCCAAGATAGACGTTCCCGTTAGACCAGGTGTACTTACCGGGCCCCTCGGGGGTTCCTTGAATCCAAGAGCCCTCGAAAACGTCCCCGTTAGGATATGTTTGATAGCCTAGCCCGTGCTTGACATTTAACCGCCATCTTCCCTTGTAGATCAAGTTGTTTCGGCCGATATACGTGCCCGCCCCGTGCATGTAACCGCCTGAAAATTCGCCCTCGTAGGAAGCTCCGGAAGGAAATTGGATTTTTCCCGTTCCGTTTCTCAACCCTCGTCTCCACTCTCCTTCGTACACGCAACCATCTGACCAGACATACTTCCCGTTTCCCTCTGGCACGTTTCCAAGCAATGAGCCGGAATAAGTTTCGCCGTTGAGAAGAACAAGTTCCCCTGTTCTGAAGGAAGCGACTTCAGGGAGAGTACGGGCAGATTCGCCGTTGATTGAGATGGAGATGTCATCTCGATCGAGGATGGACGAGATATCGACAGATTTTGTTCTGTCTGCGGAAGTCAGGGTTCGTGGGAAGTTATCAGCAATGGCCACGAGACCAGACATGCATAATGCCCTAAAGGTTACAATTCCTCAAAAGATTAGACCAAATCTATGTTTCCAATCCGCTACGGGGCAGTCTAAAAAGATCTCATGATGAAATTTCGACTTAACTTCGCACCTTCCGGTTCTTTGATCTACACAAAGAGGGTATGAAAAGATAATGTTGTTAACAGACAAATAATCAAATTATACCACAAGAACTTCAAAACTACGAAAACAAGTAACAGTCCATCTACATCCTTAATCAGAAAAATGATAGAAAAGGAACAAAAGAACATACAAACAAGCCCTACCCATTTCATTCTTTCTCGAGGCAACAACAATAACAGAAAATCTAACTAAATGGATCCATATATGGGCTTAATCTTAAGAAATAAGCCACAAATCAAATTGTCACATAAAAACTCAACTGTTAATGAATCAAGTGAAATAACGATTGTACATCTTCCAATCCTCAAAAACCCAAAATCTCACAATCAAATTCAAACACATTAAACACATTAGAAACCAAATATTAGTTTCGCTCTTTCAACAAGAAGAGATCTCAACAAAATTTGGAGCAATCACAGAAAAAGACAAAAAGAACAAACAAAAAAGGAAGAGAATACCTTCAAAAAAGGAAAGACCAAAGAACCAAAGTTTAGGCGAGTGTAGCAAGGTGTTAGGCGCTGAAAATTGCAACTGCTGAACCAAAAGCTGAAATTGTCAACTTTAATAAAAGAAAAGGTTGTTAGCTTTCCTTTCTCATCTTTTCCATAAAAACTTTTCGAAGATCAATCTTTCTGATGTTGACGATTGCAAATTCAAATCCCAACCTGAAAAGCTCATAAGCTTTATCCTCCTTTCACTCAAGCTATTGAAATCAGACATCTAAATCTGATTTTTTGCATTCTTTTATATTGGCTGCTGACTTGAAAAGACTATTATGCCCCCAAGTTGGGTCAATTGTATTTTATTTTTTCTTATACTAATATATTAATAGTTATTGCGTTGAGGGTAATAATTAGTGAATATTGTCTTAAGTGCTTGATTTCTTAGAAAAATGTCAAGAAAATACTACTCCTCTTGTTATAGGAGTATGACATACCGTTTTTAAAACTTGTGTGGGGTTGGTTTTGAGTGTTTGACTTGGAGTTGTAGTGTTAGATTGTGACTTTGACCCTACACCTCTTTAAAATATTACCTAATTAGTAATAATTAACATGATGATTAATTAAAAAAATATATATCTAATTATTTTTCAAAAAATCATGTGACTATCAATTTTGTTTATATGATATATGAGTTATTTATCTAATATTCATGGTTGCCTTTTTCTTATATAAGATATTAAAATACCACGTATTGTGTAAACTTCAATGTCTATATTACACACAATCGAAGGAGAGAGGCGTAAAATCAAAATACAACATATTGCATAATTCTGAAATAAAATTGATAAATGACAAAGTACAAGGATTGAAATGGTACTTTCTTTTCCCAATTTACTTTTCTTTTGTGACAAATGAGGATCATGGTGTTTGGTATTGCACAAAACCTACTCATATAATTATTTGATATTTTTCAAAACATTAATAATAGTGGGTCATCGTATATTAAGCTATGACATTTTCTTTATTACAATGTTTAAAATTAAAAATTTAATTATCTATCCATTTTGCATGCCTCAAATATTTTGAGTAAAATACCACAAGATTTTAAAAACTCGGCGTAAATGGAAACAGATCAAATTTTCACCTTCAGTAAAAAATAGAAAAAAATCACAATACAATTCCTTTTTTTTTATTAAATTAGTTTCAGTCACTATGTAATTAATATTTAATTTAGATGACTCTACCAAAAAAATATTTATTTAGATGACTCAATTCATGAATTGAGTTTTTTTAATTTAATTTATTTAATAAGATACACTAAACTTTTTCAAATAAAATTTTAGTAATAAAAACTTAAAAGCAACCAACTATCCAAATTAAAGTCTTCTAACAAATTATGGACTCAGGAACTTTAATAGCCTTTATATTCCATTATTGAAAGAAAAACTTCATAAATTCGTTACGCTAACGATTAATAATTTATATGTTATCAAGAAAGTAATTAAGTAATAATGAACTTTAGATTTGATGTCAAATATATAATGTAGTGGTAGGTGTTAGGGGCTTGGGATTCTTTTTTTCCGCCACTACACTACAAAAAAAGTATTATTATAAATTAGCTGTCTAAAATGTTGTGTTCCATAGTAGTATTATTTACAATAAATAATGGTGTTATTCTATAATTAGTTAATTATAGAAACGTTTAACTAAGAATATATTCAATATAGTACACTAATCATAATTAATTAGTCTTTCATGCTTAAAAAACCATATCTCAACCTGTTTCAATAATACTATTATATGATTAATTAAACTCTAATTGTCAGATGCTTTAACGGCCCAAATTGTTGTATTAAAAAATATGTTATCCTTAACTTGCTATTAGACCATACTATAATTAAAATTAGTTTTTTCTTTGTTTCTTTATATAAGAAATAATAAAAAAATCATTTGTCTTATATTGATTTTAGAGGATAGAAGTTTCCAGCCAACTTGCACAAGTGAGTATGTTATATATTTCACTATGTTGGAAATAATTAGTTTCTAATTTCAACTATGCTTTTGCATGTGTAGTTTAATTATTCTTAAATCCCAACTGTGCATAGAGTTAACCGTTACGCATGTACTCTCTCCGGTGTCGAAAGATTGTCTTTTTAGAATTTTCATCAAGATCGATAAAACATCTAATACTGTAATAAAATTATTAATTTATATTTTTTACTTTATCATAAAATTTTTCGTTATTTTTATTTATTACCTTATAATATCATTTAATACTTATTCGCTTCCCTAATCAATACAATGGAAAATTAGAAAAAAAGTGTTGAATGTTGCATTGATATGTAATAATAACAAACAAATAGACTAATGAAAATATTGAATAAAACGACAATTTTTCAACACCGGATGGAATACGTTATTTGAGAAAAATTTATTCATTACATTTGGCTTAGTCAATTTGTCATTGTATGTAAAAAAATTATTAAAAATATTACATAAAAGTTAGTTCAGTTGATCACGAAGATAAGTGATAGATTCAAATTTGACTTTCATTAATCATTTACAGGTACGATGAATAATTTTAATTGTAATTAAGCCATTAATAATTATGTATACTTGTAAATATTAAAAGAAAATATTACATAGTTTGACAAATTTCTAACCAAATCCATATTCATCAGTAATGAATGAAAAACTATTTAGGATTAATGCGTACCAAGTTGAATCACAATATACAAAAGCATAAACTCTTTAATCTAATTAGTAATATTTTTCTTTCATACAGAATAATAAGGCGGTAAGAAGTGCTTATCGTGATGAGTAATTCAGTCATTATCTATATCATCATCAAGAAATAGGAAAATGAAACATTTCGTTCCCGATCTAAAATATAAACCATATACAAATGTTTTTGTCAAAATATATAAATTGCAAACGGATATTATTTTTACTAGTATCTTGAAAAAATAAATCGGTGAAAAACAACATATGGAAATTGGAATAATGACATATTGAATTGTGTATTTTTCCATATCTAAGATTGAAGAATGCAAATATGATACCAATTATATGTTAAAGTTGATATTGTATCACGGAATATTAGAAAACAATCAAGTTTTTACCATTTTTACGGCCTCTGAAAATTGATAACGAAAATCCTAGGGTGTAAAAATTTTGGGAGAGAGAAAATGTAAATTCAATAATATCAATGTCATTCCATATGCATAAAGAAAAAAAAGTAATGTATCACTTTTGTTACTTGTAGAAATAAATTTTTATTATTAAGTTTTAATATTTATAATTAAACTTAAACATATTTATGTTCCAATTTAACACAATTAACAAAATTGAATCAGCTCCATTAATCCGAAAACGATGGACATACTATTTCCAACAGAAATTAACATACTAATACTAATTTAATTTTTCACCCTACTATAAATATTAAAAAGTTAGATGGTGTTTAATACTATAAAGTTTTAAGCATGATGTAACCGTTTGTTTGACAATAATATAAAGAAAGATGTAATAATTTTACCTTTCGTTTTTTTATTTTTAAGGATTTTCGTAAAATTAAATATTTGTGCTTATTATAATAAACAATCTATTGTTTATTAGGTTATGAATATCTTCAAATTAGAATTGTCCCCACCCGTAAAAGTTCTTATATGATTTACCATGTCCCTATTGAGTTACAGTTGTATGTTTTGCTTTTAATTCTCATAAAAAATACTATATGTTAAAATAATAATTAGCAGTTAAAGGAATGTGGTATTCTTGATTGCAAAAATAAAAATTGCATTGATAAAAGAAACAATAAAGGTCTCTCATAAAATTTAGGTTTTATATTTATTTTTAACATTGGTGTTCTTTATTATTATTTTGGAATTATAGTTACTTTGTGTTCAAATTGTTGGATTAAATTTCATATCATAAATAAAAAACCATTTTATAAAAAAATAAAAAAATTATAAAAAATCAAAATATTTAAGATTGATTTAAATGTAAAAAAAATCGGTCAATATCGGAAGAACTGACTTATATCTTGCTATCTAAGACGCATTGAATGTACCTAAGATACGTGAATAAACAAAAATTTGATATGATAGACATAGATCAATCAATTAAACCCAATATCGTGGTAGCTAGCTAATTTTGTTGAAAGACTATAAAGCTGAAATAATTTTGGGGTTTAATGTATATGGTTAAAAAAGGTATATAAATTATTGGTAAAACATGAGGACATACAGAGAGAATCGAGGACGGAAGGGAATACATGTAAAAATGGGGATGCCAAAATGATTTGGGTAATATTCCTGAAGGATTGCAAATACATTTTAATTCAGGAAAATAATTGAAAAGAAAATCAAATTATCTGAGGTCCTTATACAATGATCCTGGATTAATGATGTGAATTTTGTTCCATACATTAGGATCTTGACATGTGTGTTGAGTTTTAATTATTTGGACCCCACTAATACACATGTCAAGATCCTAATGTATGGATCAAAATCCACATCATTGATCCAGGATCATCGTATAAATTCCCAATTATCTGACACGTACACAGATACACTTATATATCCCACATGATATTTTATCATTCCAAAAAAAGGCAAATATTTTGCAATTAATAAATTAATTTTAAAAAAACTATAGATTCTTTCATTTTCAGTTTCTTCGAATATATTTAATTTCAAATACATTTCTCATTGAAATAGTTGTTCTATCTAATTTAAACAAAGGTATGATGCATTCACATAAACTTAAAAATAGATATGCAATTATTAGTTTTTCTTAAAAGGAGACTAATGCATAACTTCAAAGAAAAAAACTCTCGTATCAATAAATAATTTTGTAGTTTGTACTTTATTAGTTAGGTAATATGTGATTACAAGTATCTTATCAAGACATAATTTTTATTTCTTTATTGATCTCAGTCATGTTGTTTTCACTTTCAATTGATTCGGTCAAGTTTAGATAAGTAAAATTCAGTTACATTTAACTAATTTAAGTTAAGTACTATTCAGTTTAATTAAATTTAGTTTAGGTTCGTTAAATTCAGTTCAATTCAGTTAAATTCAGTTAAGATCCATTAAATTCAGTTAAGTTAAGTTTAATTATTGTAATTTATACTGTAATAAAAAATTAATAATTATTGTAATTTATACTGTAATAAAAAATTAATAGTAACAATAATACTCAATAACAATAAAAATAAATTTTTTTATTAAACAATGTAGTTAATAATAATTATAAATATATTAATAATTACTAGTGTTAGTAAGATACTAATAATAATATTAATGTCACTATGATACAACAACAATAATAATATTTTAAATTATAATCATAATATTTATTAATAAATTTTTCCGAAACATGTCTAACATTTTTTATATTTTAAATATAATTTCTATATTTTTTGTCTAAAATAAATTATATATACATGATATTGAACTTTCATCCCGTGATCGTTTTTCTTCAACTATGGACTCGCTTCTAATGAAACACAATTATGATAAATTCACCACTTGATTGAATTTCATTTTAATCGAAGATGTAACATGTAAAATCCACTCATTTATCCACTTAAATACTTTTTTTAGTGTTTGTGTAACAGAACAAAAACAAAAAACTATTAAATTTTCATATTTCAAAATGTATGAACTTTTTTAAACTGATAAATGCATCATTAGCTCCCTTAAATTGTCTTGATCATTTCGTGTATTGTTCTCCTGAATTTTGAAAAAATCTCCGTAAACCCCTCAACTTTGTAAAAGTGCACCAATTTGTCCATGAATACCACGTGTTAGTTTTTGATTGGAAAGAAAAAAAAAGAGAAAAATAACACATTTGAAAATTCAAACCAACCATAAACTTATATATGACATTCAGGAAACCAACAGGTACACTTTACCAAGATGAATGAGTTACAGAAACCTTTTCAAAATTGAGAGATAGTAAACGAAATGAGACAATGTGAGAAAATTAATGATAAATTTCATAAGTCTTGACAATATCCACGTGATTTCTTCAACTTGCACACTACAAAAAAATAGACTTTCGGGGACAACTAATTTTGTCCTTGAAAGTAGGAAAAATCATCTCCTAAACTTTAGGGGATGAATTTTTGGTCTTCTTTATTCGTTACTAATACCCCTGTCCCCGAAGGTATAGGGAACGAAAAGTACGATGTCGTCCCTATTTTGAGGATGAAAATTGTCTCTACAAACATGGACAAATTTCATCTTTAATACAAGGGACGAATGTCGTCCCTATTCAAAGAAGACAACGTTTGTCTCTGCATTTAGAGATGATTATTTATCCTAAAACGTGAGACAAATTTCGTCCCTAAATAATAGAGACAACTTTTTTCCTTTATCAAAAGACAATTATTCGTCTTAGAAAAATGGACAAATATTGTCTCCAAACTAAACGGAGACGATATTTGTACTTTATTGGATCCTACAAGTAGGAGTTACACTATGTCAATTATTTGGATTGAAGGGAGCTAGCTGCATAAGAATTTAAATGGACAATAATTTTATAAATATTTGGAAGCAAGATGAAGATCTTCATAATAACAATGAACGAAAAAAAACATCATCAAACAAATGATATAATGATATATCAACTAATGACAGAGTTGCTTGGTAAGTTAAAGTATGCAATATCTAAAAGTATGCAGCAACCATGCCATAGATTAAACTAGATGTCAAGATTGAGTGCATATACTGCATTATAACAAATGAGCACCGGTAATTTATGTCAAAAGGCAACGGTGATATAATTAGCATTATTGATCATGGACAGATAATAAGCTTTATAACAATTTCCAGCTGTAACATTACACTTAGTTCAAACCCAAATCCAAAGTTCAAACCTAAATCCAACTGGACCTTATATTTCATCCTTCATAAAATCAATTACACTAAGATTAAAAACTTTATATGACAATAAAATTACTACCACAACCACATGACATACACCAAAAAGCACTAGAAAAGTGTATGAATATTACATCAAAATAAAATTTACCAATAGTGAATTGATGCTTCTTGGATTTATAAATGCAACTATTCAACTCTTGTTAAACAAATAGAAAACAGTACCTTATATAAGTATGTGGCAATGCTCTGCTTCACATAGAGAACATTCTGGCCTTTCAGATTTAAAAACACCACATCAAATGGGCAATTCTCAGTAGAGCATTCGATGCAGAATAAAGTGGTCTGACAATCTTCAAGAATAAAAAACAAATAAAAGAGACATTGATATCTAGTTTGCACACTTGGTCTGACTACTTGAGTTTCAACTCTTTATTACCATCAAATTTAATTTTTTATACCTTTATATGATTTCAATAAAATTAATCATGATGCAACATAAAAGAAATGAAACAACAGGGATGAGAAGCACTACTATGTGAGGGAATAGCAACAACCCAAATAATAGCTTACACAAGATGAGCACTTGTTGGAAAGAGCTGCACAAGCCTGTTGTATATGTCCAAGTTAACCTCTCAAAATAGATGGCTGCATGAGTCAGACATTTTTTTGCACTAACTAATAATAAGCAATTATGAATATGAATTGTAAATATAATATATAGCAAGCATGATACACGAGTTCTTTAACGAGTTGTAATGTTTATCAAACTTACAATTTGCAAATTTCTACTATGCCCAAGCAAAATAAAACAACTGTTGACTATATATACCTTTATTACATATGAAAGAACATACCTAGTAGCATAATTGTTGAAAATCCAATTAAGTCTAGTTCCAATTATTCCTTCACGTTGACACCATGTTTCCACTTCCACTACATCACTCATTTGACCGAGTTCACATTCTACAGCATTAGCAAAATCATAAAATTAGTAATTCTCACTGATGAGAAGATAGATTAAGAAAAAACTGCTAGACAGGATAATGTATATCTTAATGTGCATACAATTAAGTACCCAAATGATAAGCAATTTGTAATTCCAGATCAAAACACATTGTTAAATGAGTATGTTTGCAGATTCACTTAGAAACTTCTGGCTTTAAACATGTAGCATACGATATGGTTATATCCAATGTCAGACCAAAACTTGAAATAATAGACACTTACCAGCTCCAATGACATAAACATTCTTCGATCCACCCATGACTTCATGAGTGATAAGATATGTTATGTAGAAAATGAAAATGCACGTTTCTTTTAAACATAAGTAAAGAAAGAAGTACTTCAAAGTTTCTCCACCCGGAATAATAACTAAAAATAATAGTAGTAAAGTTTCCCAAAAGCCACCACTCATCTTGCCATTGAAAAAAAGTTCCGCAATGCAAATTCCCTAAGAAAAAAACTATTCATGAAAGAGGGTTTTGGGGTGAAAAATAATACCATATTTGGGTTCGAAACCCAACATCTTCAAAAATTCATATTTCTCAAAAAAAAAAATTTTGAAGGGTAAATGCATATTACAAAGCCTTCATCCTTCAATAAAGTTATGTTATAAGAAGATGATCTTAGCTCACACTAGTACAATCTAAAATGCAAAAGAAGAAAAACTACTCTAAAGACTCCATATAACACTGAATACAATTCTAAATCACAATCATATTTAAAAAAATTTCATTATATCATTACTTAAGTTGGAACCTCAACTTATTATCATAAGATTAAGGAAACAAAGAGAGAGAAAACCACTCACCGTCAGTTGATAAATTACAGAGTGAAAGCCCCAAATCTTGAGGTTATACATCTGAAATATTTTCAATCTCTAATAATTAGAAGCCTGTTGTTGTTTGAC
>CATIWQ010504256.1:0-23581 GCA_949673415.1 Euphorbia schlechtendalii
TTAATTGTATTTTTTTATTTATTATTTACCCCGAAAATATTGGATAATCAATATTATTTGATATCCACGTAAATCCAATTGCATGAACATAATTAAATGAGCATGTAAACTATTTAAAATAAAGTGAAATGTAAAAGTATGAAAGCTGAAACTAAGAATTTGATGTTAATTACATGGACCCGTTTTGGACCCGGATCCGTGGGATCTGTCGGATCCAGATCCGGATCCGGAAATTATGGACCCACCGGATCCGAGTCGGATCCGGGTCCAGTATATGAAAACGGATCCGGGCTGGGTCCAAGCCGGAGCCGGCCCGTTACCATCCTTAGGTTCACCGATGCTCCTGATGACACCCCTTGCATGGCCTGGATTTGTTTGATTTTCGAGGGAGATGTATTGGACTCTGCAGGCTATTACAATACCTTTGTGATCAGACACTCGAGCATGTGAGATTCTTTATTCTGGTAGATAAGACTACATTTGTCCTTTACCCGAAACTCACCCTGTTTTGACTTCGCTATTTTTTTAGGTGGACCGCAACCCTTGGAGGGGGCTCCCTAGATATCATATGACGAAGGAGATCTGGAGGGAGGTGGATCAGAGTTGCTTTATTTTGGAGGGACCCAGGACCCATGAGTGGTACTTGGGTGAGCGTATCCAGTTCTGGCGGACCAATCCAGTGGTTGAGAGACGCATCCCTCTTATTCTTCCCACCAAATTATTCTGGGTGCACTTAGTGATTACCGACCTAGAGGAGAGATAGCTATTCTTCAAGGATTATGGTGTGAGGCTCTCTAGTCGATGAGGTAATTACGAGGAGTTCAATCAGAAGAGGCTGCTCCCACTTCATCCTCCGACCCAACATGAGGTAATGTGACCTCTTGCACAGTTTGGGAGTTAGGGAATTGACGGTTCTGGTTTGCTTAATAGGGGCACTGGTATACATTGTCGGGTATGAGGGCTATGTTAATTATTTTGTTCTTATTAACCCTGCTTCTGATTGTTTATCTGTCCCTACAAGAGGCTGCCCGAAAGAGGGCCTGTGTTCGCCGATTTAAATGCTTTGGCCGGGGGTGCGAGCACGTCTTTTTTCGGTGTCTTTGAGGGAAGGTTCATAATTCCTCTTGACTCATCATTTTGTTTGATGGGTTTTATAGGGACCAAGAGACAAGTGCCTCTCCCGTAGAGCTACCACACATTGGCTTATGATTCTTCTAAAGCCACTCATGTGAGTCTTTGATTAAGAATCTTGTCTTCAACCGTAGTGTAGTAGTTTTGGGGTGTTTGACGTTTATTTATTATTTTTGCAGGTCGCACGTGAGGAGATAGATAGAGTGGCCAGACATTCCCTTTCGTTGAGGGATATGATGTATATACAGGATGGAGTTACATTTGTATGTTCCTTTTCTCGACCTATTTTATACTTGACTTTGCATGTAAGCTTGAAATGTTATGTTTTTATGTATATGGTCATGAATTTTGTTATATGTTTCTATGATTGCAAGTGATGGCGACGAGGGATGATGAGTACAAATAGCGTTACCAAGAGCTTGGTGGTTGTTTCTAGGAGTTGGACATTCATCTCCAGGACCTGGATTCTCATTTCCGTAACTTAGATACTAGTCACTAGGAGTTGGGTGCTCGCTACCAGAGTTTGGATGCTCGTTATCAAAGTCTTATGGCCTAGCATCAGGAGTTGTTACGGTAGAATACCACAGGCAATCGGGCTCGAGTAGATGAGCAAGCTGCTACCTCAGGTTTTCCCCACTCTCTTGGGTTTGACCTTAGCACTCTACTTGACGAGCCAGACACTAGGCCATTACTTACCCTTGATTAGGATAACAGCTTTCTCAATGCTCCACAGCCTCCTCCTGCATCTAGTTTGACCGATGGCGCTTTTGGGAGTCCATGTCCTGAGGATTTTGAGATATTTACTATGGCACCCTGAGATTCGATGGGTGGAGATGATGTATAGGTGACGCTTGCTTAAGAGCTCTTATTTTGTCCCCCTTATTTTGTTTTCCTTTTAAACTGGATTTTTAGATAGCTTCTGTTGTAGCATTTCAGGAAGAAACTTTGATTCTGTGAAAAAGAGTAGGGGATTTTAGTTGTCTACGCGTTGGGTCCTTACTTGTTGCATGTTTTATGGTTGGTTTTTTGTGGATGTTTTTACATGTATACATGAATGAATGAATATGTTATGCTAATGTCCAACACCAGTCTTGAGGAATTTCCTTTAGCTCTTTTTTACCGATGTTGACTTATAATGAGCATCTTAGGGCTTTTCTCCGCACCATCTGGGGGCTCGATTGGTAAAAGCTCGATAGCTTTGGGCTGTGAGGTCTTTAATACATTGCTTCTAGGCTTGTGAACACGGGCTTCATTTGTGCTATCTTGAAGATCTGGGATCCTGCTACCCATGTCTTCCATTTTGCAGACTTTGAGATTTGCCCCTTGGTTGAGGAATATCATGCTATTCTAGGACTTCCCTTTTCAAAGAACCCAACCCCGTTATTCTCGGTGAGGCTGTCTTTTGCATTCCCTTCCTTTCAGTTCGAAGGTGAGGACAAGCTACGAGGCTTGTGGAACTTAGAGTCCAACAGGCACTTTTTATCAGCTCCTCCTAATGTTAGAGGTTTTCGAGTCGATGCTGTTCTTAGCTGGTGCAAAATTATGTCCGGCTCTCATTTGGCATGGCCCTACTTCTTCTGGCAGAGTTCGTTTGTGGGGCTGGAACAATTGCCCTATTTCGCTTGCTATCTATCATTGATCCGCTTTCTACAAGTGTATCTCCTACGGCTTTAGCCTTAGCAGAGAGTTTGATTCATCTAGATGCTGCTTCAGTGAATTTGGACCTAGTGGGTGATCACTGATAAGTGTATAATTACACTTAGTATCAATATAATTTTACACACTAAACACTATAATTTAAGTCATTTTTTTTATACTTCATATAAAAGATTTCACATGGTATGTAGTTGTTTTTGGTGCAAATGCAGATACTAGGTAAATCTTGGGAGTGAAATGATCTAAAGTGGAATTCTATGTAAAAAGAGTGAAAAAGGTGTGAAAAGATGCGTGGAAATTAAAGGTTTTGCATAGGATCAAAGCTATCGAAGATCGGTGAAGTTACAAGAAGAATTATGAAGAAAAACACAATTCACGGTCATGACAACAATTCGCGGTCACGACTTGATACTCTTTAGAAGCAGAAAATTGTTAAACAAAGATTCACGGTCGCTACTTGTATATCGCAGTAGTGACTTGGATGGTTTTTTGGTCAAATCTTCTTCACTACCAACCTCCAGATAAGAATGATCAACTGCCATCAACTGCCAACAAAAAGACACTTAACAGAAGTTAACCAATCATGAATTAATGCCTATCCATTGTGGATAAGATTAAAGCTTCTCAGCCAATCACAATGAAGTGATGCAATCTTTCGCCAATGGATACAACTTTTCGTTTGGATAGACGCAACCCTTCGAGCTTTATAAATAGGGCTCCAAACCTTACAAATTTCATGGAGTGCATGGCGGAGCATTAGAGTGCAATTATAGGGTTACGTATAGTGTGTGTAAATAGAGAATAAAATATCTAGTTTCACTACATTCATAAGTGTTAGCTAGAAAATGTTTAAGTGATTCGAATCCTTGTTTTGATCACTAGATTTCTCTATATTCTCGAGCGATTGTTGTATAAGTGTACTTGCAAATCACTTATCAATAAAAGTTTTCGTTCTTCGACATTCATTTGTTCGATATTCTCAAAGAATAGCATCCTAGCGGAGGTTCTGTACGGGCTGAGACGGAATTCAAAGCAGACGTAGGAATTGCGGGAATTGACGACTCCCATTAAAGAGTGGATACGGTTTGATTAAATTTAGCTTTCACTTGCATACCTTACAATTTTGTTTTGCTTTTCAACTTATACTTTCTATTTCGAAGTTTATGATATGTCTATGTGTCATAATGGGTATTTCATGTTGAGTCTTTTATATTAATCAAGTTATATGCCTTTGAGTTAACTTTAAGAGTAGTTTCAGGGTTAACGAGATTGCGTATAAAATACTGGATCTGTGATTTTAATGCTATTTAGCGAGTTAACATTTTTGGAATGGTAACTTGCTAAATGTGGCTATGTGAGAGCAACCCGTACTAAGCATAGTATTATTGTTGTCCAGGTTTATATAATCGTCTTAATTCATTTGCACTAGATTTATAAAAGTCATTTCATGTGTTGCTCTGTGGTGAATCATTGAACATCTGAGTGTCTAGAACCGATTATGTTAAATTAGTCTAGTGAACGTAATAATTTTTTTGAATTTGCATGTTTTCTTTGCTATACTTATTTCTTAGGGAAAATCTATATATTTAGAATCTCTAGTCTTCCATACATATATCATCCATTCTTCATTCTAATCCTCCCAATTAAAATCAAAAAATTATTTTAATTTCTTTATTCCATTTTTCTTGTTGATCTTTAGAGCTAGTCCTTCCCTGTGGGATCAATATCTTTTAAAACTACATCGTAACTATATACTTGCAATGGTCACCATTTTTCTATTTAGATAAGCGGTACTAACAACACCTGTTCGTATTTTGAACTTATATCTTATCTGTTGGAAAGTGGGAGACAAGGTTTTTGGCTTCATTATTAAATAAAAAAATCCTGGGAGTTATTAATATTGAAACATTGCGAACAATTTTTTTGGTGCCGTTGCCGGGGAAGGCAAGTGTGTTCTAGAGATCAAATTGCTGGAGAATGGGCAATTATATTTAATACGTTTGTTTTTCTAAGTTTTTCTAGGTACAATGTTTAAAATTTGAAGAATTAAAGAAGTTCGTGACCGCGACATACATCTCGCGCTCGTGAATATCGGGTTTCGAAACCTACTATTTTTGTGATTAAGGAAGTCATGATTGTGATAGGCCTTCACGATCGCAACATGGGCCTTGGATTCTCCTTCCCAATAAAAATAGGTTTATTCTTTTCTTACTTTATTTTTTCAAATTTTTAGACTAGTTAGTTGTTTGTTTAGTTTTTAATTTTTAATAAAATCTCTCACAATGAGGACATTGTGTTCTTAAGTGTGGGGGGGAATTTGTAAAAATCTTATTAAATCCAAAAAAATTAAACAAAATAAAAAAAATCGAAGAATTTGAAAATTTTTGTTGATTTTCTCATTATTTATACACTATCTATTCTTATACTTTACTAACATTTGTCCAAGGTTATTGTGAGTGTTAGGTATTACAAGTTTGATGTTAGTGCACAACTTTAATCAATTTGGCAAGGATGGATGGTGAGTAACATTCGAAAGCAACATTCCAAGTAAGTTTCGATATATATTTCAATGCAACAAGAATTAGTATAAGTTATATAGTTTTTGTTTAATGCTTCCGAAAAGTTTAAGTGAAGTAATATCTAATAGTATTCTTACTATGAGTTTTATGTGCAAATCTCGAATAAGTCCTATAAGTATTGAGTGTGTTTAAAGTGTTGGGAAACTATAGCCATAATACTTTGAAATTGATCAATAAAGGATGAGGGTATTAAGAGTGAAAAATCAAAAGAAAGAGAGGATAATAAATGAGTTATGCAAAAGGTGAGGAATGGTACCAAGCAGAAACAACAACCATTCATTGAGTGAAAAAAGAAAAGAAAGCATATCACGAAAAATGGGTGCTAAGTACAAAGTACTTCAAAAACATATGCTTAAAAGAAAAAAATGAGAGAGTGGTATGGAGCATAAAATGCAACCACTGAAAAAATGGGAGAGTGGTATGGAGCATAAAATGAAACCACTGAGAGTGTTTTAGCGTCCTAGGTTACCTCAAAATGCCTTGAGAGAAAATTAATCAAAGTGTGCTTTCTATGTCCTTTATACTTTATACTATGCTTAAGAGAAGGAAATATTCGAGTATGCATATAATGCTTATACGAAGTTACGATTCGGTTGACTCTCCATTAAGAACAAAGGTATGCAACTAGACTATATAAATTGCACATTACTAATTTGTGGCAAAATTTTGGGCTTCTACTTGAATCTTATGCAATGTGGGAATGTGGTATTCACTGCAATAGTCTTTCACCAAATAAGGTGGGAACTTGATTACCAATTTATACACTTCTGTTGAATTTACCTTGAGAACATGCATCTCCAAAGTGAAGAAATGTCATGAATTCTAGATATATGGGGACATTAGTCATTTGCCTCTAACTGATCTCCACAATCTTTCAACTCCTTAGCCTTCCCAGCATGGGGGATTGATATTATTGGTGAAATCTGACCTTTTGACTAATGGGCATTGGTACGTCATTATAGTGATAAACTACTTCTCCAAGTGGGTAGAGGCTAAATCTTTCACCATCATACCTACCAAGAAGACGACCAAGTGCATCGAGAAACACATTTTTGTGTACTATGGGATGTCCATCATATTATGTTCGATAACGGGGTTCAATTTCGAGGGGCAATGACTAATCTAATCAAGAAATATGGCATCGTGCATCATCGCTCTTCTCCTTATAGACCTTAAGCCAACGAGGCAATGGAAACACTGAACAAATCAATCAACAAAATTCTGTCCAAGGTGGTGACTACTTACCACAATTGGGTAGATAAACTTTTGTTTGCATTTTGGGGATACAGAGCTAGTATATAACTCTAATAGATCAAACTTTCTTCACCTTAGTCTACATGATGGAAGGGTTCTCTTAGTAGAAACTGAGGTTAAATCTCTAAGGGTATCCTTGGAAGTTAGTTTGAAAGAGTCAGATTGGGCAAAAGCCAAATTTGAGTAGCTTAGCATGACTAATGAGCATTGATTGAAGGCCCTAGATCATCTTCAAATGTATCACCAGTGCATGGCGAGAGCTTACGATAATAGAGTGAAACACCAGAAGTAGCCCTTTAAAGCGAGGGACTTACTATCAAAGTAGTTGAAACCTACCATTGTCAACGCTAGAGGGAAGTTCAGGCCCAATCGAGAAGGCTCATTCATGGTCAAGGAGGTCCTTAGCAAAGGAGCAATCAATGTAATGGACATGGATGACAATGATTTCGTGAATCCGTTCAACCAAGACCAGCTTAAGCGCTATCATGGTTCGGTTAAAGAATCAAATTTTGAATAGCAGCACAAAGAAAAAAAAGAGATTATATAGAAAGCACGTCAATTGTCCTTCATACAATTGAGCAAAAACTAGGGTATTCTTTTGCTGAATAGCCTGTCAAAGTGAAAACCCGAAAAGAGTGCTTTGGGTAAAAATTAAGATAACTAGAGAAAACAGTCAATTGTTAGTTTGAAAACCTGAAAGGGTGGGTTGATAACAAGGGTTAAATCATTGGATACTTTTCTTACCTTGTTTATTTTCATTCATAGAAATGTCATCATTGCTGAATCATTACGTGTATATTTATAACCGAATACATGTGTGTTAGTTTGAGAAACAACACAAGTAACACAATAAAAAAACAAAAAAGAAAGAAAGAAAGAAAAGACAAAAAAATGAGTTTGCTAGATTGAAAACATGAAAGGGCGGTCCAGGAAAAAATTAAGACAATGTTTGATAGATTGAAAACCCACGAGGGTAGTCTATGCAAAAATTAGAACAAAAAAAATAAAAAAGTATTCAATGCATCACATCTTTTCAAAATGACAAAGGACATAAATTATCAATCTTGGGGGTAATGGGTGAATATTGTCAAACTTCCTTCGTAAGCTTCGAGGCTTGATAGACAATGAATCAAGTCAAGATCAGTGTTAGCGTCATTGAGGCCATACTCAAGAGGGATCTGAGCGTCAAAAGTTTAAAACTCATCCTATCTACTCATGGCTAAATAAAAGCTTCAAATCAAGCTGCGGTCCAACCTCGAATGAAATTTCAAATAGGTCCCAAGTCCATCCTTGTCGTCTAGCCCAAAGGAGTCCCACATCAACCACTCAAGATTACTTTGTTGCCAAAAGAGCATCAGCTAGTTAGGCTAAAGTAACAAAAGAAATATCACATCCCCATGCATAGTCATATACTCATACAAGCATTCATGAAACCACTTAACTAACCAATTACACAACATACATGTGAGAAGTCAAATTTGTTCATCCACATGAACATAAATGCGTGAATAATTTATCGCAGGATCTTACCGCACCGCTATCTTACTGTGACTGCATCTTGCCACGCCACTATCTTGCCGTGTCACATTTTAGAAATTAGCAATTCAATCAAGGGGCATTTCTACCTTGACAAATAATTTGGACAAGGCTGAATTTTCACTCTTAACTAATTTTGTTGTTTTAACTCTTGATTAAAGGGGTAAAATATTTTGCTTCTACAAAGTCAATCAAGGAGTTAAAAACACGTTGTTACACATTACTAACTTCATAATAATTTTTTCTTACATGGAGATTTTTCCCTAGCAACATTTTGGAAATTTAAACAGCATCGATTGTTCAAATAAACATTTTGGAAATCAAAGCCTTACACACCCCTTACTAATAAAATCATTTTTATCTTTATTTTCTCTACCAATCACCACATATCCCTTCATTCACTTAATATTACTTGTTAAATTTTTTCTCTTGACAAATTGCAATTCCAAGGGAATCATATCTCCCTGGTATTCAAAGCTAGATTCTCACAAGGGGCAAATTCAACCCTCTCAAAGGTGCCTTTGCAAAGTTTTCAAAACAGGCCGAATTTCTTCAACTCAATTAATTTTCTCTTCATTTTAACTCTTGATTGAAGGGGAAAAATATTTTGTTTCAAAAATGTCAATCAAGGAATAAAACACATTTATTGACACTACTAACTCCAAAAAACAACTCTATTGCATTTTCAGGTTTCCAAACCAAAACCAGTCCATTTTCAAGAGTTTTAGAAAATCGAGATACTTTCATGTCGGGGTTCTAAAGAGCATAGGAAAATTTCATGTCTTGAGGTCAATTTCAACACTCATCATTTCTAGGAGATCTTGAAAAGCCCCATGTCGAAGATTTCCAAAGAGCACGATGGCCTTTTATGTTCTAAGGGTAACTTTAGCACTTAATTTCAAAGTTAATCAAGCACCTATCTTGAAAGATGACCAGGTACAAAATCTTGGCAGTCAACCTCATTAGTTGGGTATAAAATCCAGGAAACCAATAAGCACAACCTCATGAAAATAACTAGGTATAAAATCTTGGAAGTCAACCTCGTCATCTAGGTACAAAATCTTGGGAACAAACAATCATTACCTCAGGAAACAACTAGGTACAAAATTCTGGAAGTCAACCTCGTCATCTGGTACAAAATCTTAGGAACTAACAATCATCACCTTAGGAAGTTAACTAGGTACAAAATCTTGGAAGTCAACCTCGTTAGTTGGGTATAAAGTCCTGGAAACCAACAATTATCAATCACAAGAAGATGATTGGGTACAAAATCCTAGAAATGAACCTCATCAACTAGGTACAAAATCTTGGAAACCAACAAGCATCACCTCAGGAAGATAACTAGGTACAAGATCCTGGAAGTCAACCTCGTTAGTTGGTATAAAATCTTAGAAACTAACAAGCATCATATCAGGAAGACAACTGGGTACAAAATCTTGAAAGTCAAACTCATCAAGGTTCTAAGAAGCACAACGGCCTTCCATATTTCGAGGTCAACTTCAACAAAGTAATACTGACCCATATATGATTTCTATCCCTTGCTCTTTTCACGTAGCCATTCTAACTCATATCAGTAGTGACCATACGAGGGGCAGCCTGTGAGCATGAGATTCTTGGTATTTCTTGCGAAGCGATGATGAGAAATATTTCCACTTGCCTCATTTGTTCTAGTGATTTTCTTTGAGGTTATGAAATGTTTGGAGTAGATCTTGGGTCTTTTAAAAGCCAAAACCAAGCCCAAATCAACCCAAAAACCATAACAGCCCAAAAACTCAGTTAAATAATTATATTATATATATATTAAAATGTTTTCGATAAGTCTGCTATGAGCACGGGATTTCGCTCCCTTCGATGATGAAGCTGTAATTTTTTCCCTTTCTAGTTTTCCACATTTTAAAGGATCCTGAATTCATCTAGAGGAAGCCCACTTTGTTTCTTTGGACCTTAACCCTTCCCTAGTTTTGTTTTTAGCTCAAAAAACGCCAAGGCTGAATTCCATATTGTTAACGACATGGCTAATATCATTAACGACATGGCCAATATCTAAACGATATCGTAGTTGCAGCAAAACAAAATTTACACATTCTACAATTTTCAGCCAAAAAGGAAATCTTTGCCCACATGCTCGGATTTTTCGTACAACACCACACCCGCACACCTTACCTAGGATACTTTCCATCCAAAACATGTATTTGGATTTACAAAAGCCAAAAAGTAAAAAAGTAAAGCATGGCCTAATGCTAATCTAAGTTGACTTTGGATTGAATAGAGCTCCTTAAAGATAGATCTGAAGTTTTAGAATAGGGGGAGAGCTCATTTTCATACATCAAGGTGAGAGAGAGAGTTCAAAGTTCAAAATTTGAATTTCAAGTGTTCTTGAGTGCTTTGAAGCTAAGTTGAGACTTTAAGCACATATTTACTTAAAGTTTCAATTTGGTGAGTGTAAGTTCATGAAAAGGGTATGAACTTAGGACATTTGGGATTAACTAAGAAACTTTGAGGTTTAGTTCGTAGATAAACTTGAGTGTAGTAAGTAAGAAAGACTTGAGGCTTATCATTTCTTTATCAACTTCCACTAAGTTCTAACTCCATTGAACTTTGTATAAGTGGTTTTGGTAAGTACTTCCACACATTTGGAATACTTATCCTTTTCTCACAAAGTTAGCTAGTTTTTGTTTTTCTCCAAATTCCAAGCTTGAAGGAAAAGAATTACTACTTCCTTTTAACTCTTGAAAGGACTAACATATTCTAGGATATTAACTTTCCCTCAAAGAGTAGCACTTACTCTTCCATCAAAGTTTTTTTATCAACAAAACCAAACTAAACCAAAGAAACAAGGAGGACTTTCTAAGGATTTCGTGGACCTTAGAAAAGTGGATTCATGACTACAGGGTGAGCCTCTGAGTTCGTAGAGTCGTGTTTCACATGTATATGTTTGCTAAATGTGTTTAAAGTTTAAAGCCAAAAATCATGTACACTGCCTACTGTGTGCCGCTGCAATGCCGTTAATGGTATTGCGATGTTGTTAATGACATCATTAGTCGTTAACGATATTATTAATGTTGTTAATAACGTTATAGTGTAGACAGCTTGTTCAAAATTTTTTAAGTATCATTTTATATTCAAAAGGGTCAATGGTGACTATTTAGACTTAAAATCTGAGTTTTTAGCAACATAAAATATATACTTGAGAATTTTCTAAAACTTGGAATCGGTCCAAAAGGTGTTCGAACGGTTAAAGTTAGTTATCCTTCATCGAGATATTACTTTACTAACTTTAACGGTTCCCCTTTCGAAATGGGTTCAATAATATCACCTTATTTGTCTTATTTTAACCTAGATTTATTTCGTTAATGTATTATGAAGTTGTGTTAGGAAACCAAAACGAAGGAAGCCTAAATTTCTGGATAACCGACACAACAAAACATTCACATGTGGCATTTTCACTAAATAAAATGATTAACAATTATGTGTATAAAATGAATCCTTTCTTATAAGATTTTATAATTTCTCATTGTTTTAAATTAGACTGCTTGAGTCTTGCGAAAATATCAAATCGAACATGCTTGCGACTACTTGTGATGTGCACATTATTTGTGCTAACCTTTTGGGATGCAGGTAGATTGGGTTAGATGATTGTTAGGACTTAATTTCCTTCGAGTATCACATTTAAACTTTAAAATAAATTGTAATATTTATTAGATATCGATGTATTTTAGGTGATTGTATCCCCCAGATTCTGATGTATTAAGGGGATTTGTATCTCCCATCCTAAAATGTAATTAATCCTCGTAGATGAGGTGCATTTACTTTCCCACGTGTTTACTTTCTGCAATTTATTTATTTACTGCTTTATGCATGTACAATAAAATAATCATAAGCCAAAAATATCTAGTTTAGTTCCAATATTATAAACATGGTTTTCTAGCATAGTGTAATTTAACACAAATAACGACAAAGTAAGGAACTCATCTGAACTTGAATCTTTGTACTATGGTATAGATTAGGCAAACAGATCTAAGTTGTACCAAATTTTCCTCAAAGACCTGATCCGGCTAGCAACTCTATAACATAGGCTAGAGAGTTAGGTTTCGGATCTTTAAACCTTGAAACCCATTTTCATTCACACTTAATGAATTTTTTTTTCGAAAACCGCACGCCCCCATCTCACGGTGCCGGTACCTAGCGACGACTGTGCGGGTCGAACGTCATCCACTCACACCCGCTTGTCCTGGTCAAATTGGCCTGGACAAGTCCATTTTTCAGATCGGACCGATCCAGGCCGGTACCAGCCCTTTTTGGGGCCGATACCGATACTGGGACCAACCTGCCTAGGCAAGCCATTTCCAACCTAGACCAGCCCCTTTTGGGGGGCCAAGACCGGCCCAAGTTAGGTCAGTACTAGCATGCCTAAATGGGTCGGTCCCGAGTAGTTGGGACAGATCCCGAACAGGACGGTCGGGACCAGTCCCGACTATTTGACTGGTCCCAACCAATTTGTTGCCCACTCTAAAAAAATTTATCCTTTTTACCCTTAATTTTATTTATTTTTTGTAACAAATACCCCTCAAATTTCACTTAATTATGGTTTTTTACCAGTCGTTACATAAGTAAAAAAATTACATTTTTGAGATGTTGGGACTTTCACCTCTTTGGGAAACTTTTTAGAGAGAGAATAATAGAGAGAGAAAATTTGGGATTTTTGAGAAAAAGTTAGGAAAATACCTACATTCTTTTTTTCAATGTTTTTTCTCTGAAAACTCATGTTTCCTTTCAAGTTCGAGTTAGAAACAAAAAAATATAACTCTTGGGTTTCCTATTTCATTCACCAAAAATCCACTTTTAGTCCTTTTTTCCAACCAAATCAACTACAAAAAGATTTCGGGATCTCTTTCTTCGACGTTTCTAACTACAAAATTTGCAGATTCACATAAGAAGGGTAAGATTCTGAGCATTTGGAGACTCTTGGCATGATTTTGTGTTTTATTTCCTATCTTTTTTTATATTTTTGACTTAGTTTATTTACTTTCCCGCTCTTTATTACTGTTTTAGGCCCCTCAAGTCAGGAAATCCATTTTCCCCGATAAACGAACCTCATTTTTACCATGATTAAATCTTAAATAATAAAATATGGTAATCGAGTCTAAAATCAAATATTTTCCCATAAAAGCGTGCGGGGAACCCAAATTCCCCATTTTTAAATCAATTAGCACGCGATTCACCCTAATCTAATTTATACTACTATGTCTTGATTGGTTAACTAACTATGCCATGATGTTGTGATATATCTCATGCTAACCTTTGTGGATGCATGTAGTTTAGGTTAGATGTATGTTAGGATTTTATTTTCCTTCGGGTGTCGCAATTGTAAATAAAATGTATATGTAGATCATTTGTATTTAGGGTCATTTATATATTACCCCATGGTTTATACTATTATTTACCCTACCCCATTTACTTCAGAAGCCTCATGTTTACATTATTTATCGCTTTCTTTTATTTATTTATCACTTTATATATCAATTTCCGCATGTGTATGATTAACTCCAACATAAATTGAAAATGATTAGAAATAAATTGAAATGTCTTAAAGGTGGTTGTTTGCTTGTATAAAAACTTAAATAATGATGAAGTGCGTAACTTATCCAGACCCAAACCTCTTTACTATGGTGTGGTTTAGGCTTAATGGATATAAGTTGTACCGAATTTCCCAAAAGAGCTGATCCGGGTGGCGACTCCGTAAAAACATAGGTGAGAGGTTTAGGCCTTGAGTGTTAACAAAACTTTTCTTTCTCATTTCGATTTTCATAAAACTCCCAAGCCCCAACTCCTCGTTGTGACTGCGCAAGTCTTGAAAACATTGTCCACTCACACAACCTTAGAGATAGCAGAAGTCACCGACCCTCTATCGATGGAGCCTTTCGAAAAAAGTTAAGTAGACACTGTTGGTCCCTCTCTCGGTGCAACCATCCTTGATAGAGATAGGTAAAAGACACCGATTCCTATGTCGGTGCATCCAAGAGAGTTAGGTAGATGTCACAAGGCCCTCTCTCAGTGCAACCCCTTTATCACAATGGCTATCTAATATAACTTCTCTCGGAACTTCTCAAATAACACGGCTGCAGATTATCCTTAGTTTAACCACAAAATTATCCTTAGTTTAACCACAAAACTACTTGCTCAACTAATGCGTTGCGCCAAGCGAAACCAAAAATTTACTTTGAGAATTTCCCAACTCCCACCCTGAGTCGCATGCAATGCGGGCTGTCTCTGGTAAGTATGGTGTGAAAGGTTCAGTTTTCATTTCCAAGAAATGTAATATGAAAAATTTGAACTTTGGTTTCCTCATAATCGATGGTTCTTTACCCTTGGATGAAGCTCTTTACCGTATGAATTCTATATCGATATTGGACTACATTTATACAAATCAAGATTCTTACCAAAACATCCCCAAATTATGAAGTTACTAGAAATATTAAACTCCCACCTCAAACTAAGAGGATCTTTAAAGATTCCTTACGAGACTCCCTCTTATATGTAGATGTTGTCGCTCACATTGTACTCTTAGTTTCCACCACTAAGCTGGAAATTTAAGCAACATCCCCTAATCGTTGGTCTACCTTTTCATACATGGTAAAGGTACATGACATAGCCTCAATCCCGTATTTATTCAACATATTATTAAAGAGGAATTTTGTGATAAAATTTGTGGCTCATTTAGGTGGAAAGGACATTGTGATTGGTTACTTTTTGTTTGATGGTTTAACTGGTTTTTGGGAATCGGATTGGAAAGTACTTCGTGATATTCTTCTTTCAGTTTCACCATTTAACACAAATTTTATTCCAACCGAACGTCTCATGTAAGAAGATTTATCAAGCATTCCACCATCAGTTTTATCTGAGAGTTTAATATGTGCAACTTTTGGTAGTCTAGTGAAGCTTGATATCGATTTCGAGCATTTGGGACGTTTCAATGTTATTTCATGCCTTCTTTCAATCCTAAACAACCTAGATATTCAGAAAATGCAATTGCTTTTTAGTGACACAACCATTCCGTTATTCATTAGCTTTCAGCAAGCTGTTGTCTATTCCATTTGTCACACCACTGATTCTTCATCGGTGTCGGATTCAAAAAATTGATGGGATGTCACAAGTTAACTCAGATATTATTTCAGTAGTTCAGCCATTGATTTCTTCGCTCATTGTTCACATTTCTATAGCAAATCAACCCAAAATTTTTGCACTTACCAATGTCAAACCTCAAGCTGTCCCCTCTAAGTCAGCCCCGTTTTTGTATGTTTCGAATGAAAAGAATTTACCCCCTTTATTAGCAATTGCTAATGGAAATTCAGCGGCATCTTCCCAACAAGCCCATACTATTCCGATAAGTTCTTGCATTGCTAACAAAATCCAATCAATATCACAACAATAATAGCCCTCTCATCTTTGTTCACTATCTCAGAACATCTCCATTGATCTGTGCACTAGTTCCTCAAGCTTGGACATTCCTAATATGAACCGTTTAATCCTATCATCTTAGCAAGTGGATTTAAATGCCAAGAACCTTCATGTTATTTTCAAAGGTGAGAAGTTCGGTCTTTTAAGGAAAAACCAATGGGCGAGAATCTTGGATATTTTGAATGCCAAAGAGAATTGATTTTTGCGAGTCTCTGTCAATGTTTTTATCTCCTCATTTATGTCTTTGTCCTTTTTAACATGGAATTGTTGTGGTGGAGCTGAGTTTTATTCACTCGAACTTTAAGAAGTTTAATATGAAGTTTGTGGTTCTTTTAGAAACAAAGTCAACAAATGTTTCAGCCCTTTCAATTCGCCAAATTTGGGGTCACAATGATTTGCTTTACCACTATATACCTTCACAAGGATTATTAGGGGAAATTTTTATCATGAGGAACTCAGCAAAAATTATGAGATGTGTTATATCTTCATCTCAATGTTGAGTTGTAGTACACTTCACATCTTCCACTCTAGGATTTCACATGATGGATATTTATGCACCCACAGATAGCCTGGAATGAAATGAGCTATGACTTGAGCTCGTTCCAATTATTTGACAATTTCCATTAATGCTTGTATGTAGGGATTTCTATGAGGTATTGCTTGCTTCTAAAAGGTTTAATGGTTCTTTATCTAGTTCAATATCATGTTTCAGGCGTTTATAAATGACAGTGAGCTTTGCTATATTCCATTACATGAGCATGATTATACATCGCATAATAGAGTATCGTTTTCAAGAATTGATAGAGTTTTAGCTTCTTGGGGGATGTTGGAACTATGGCCATCTCTTATGATCAACACACTCAACTCATTACTTTTAGACCATCTTTTAATATTATTTCGCTCCCACGTCTCAAACCATAGTGGTCCGACACCATAGTGGTGGGATTACTCAGAATTTATGCCTTTCATTCGATAAAAATGGGGTGAATATGCGCGACCAATTCAAATAGGAATCACAAACTTCGCCTCTTATAGAAGGCCATTACACTGTGGCACTCTGTAAACTTTGGCCAACTAGAATAACAAATTAATGTTTAGGAATCTCTTGTTCTATCCTAAACCTCAAGCTTGGTTACTCGGCCTTTGTCACCCGATTCCGAAGTGCAACTACAACAAGCAAGATCTAATCTTTTCCAACTCTGAAGAAGCTTGGAAAAAAATTAAACATCAGCAATCATGAGTTATGTGGTCCTTACTTGGTGATGAAAACATAGCCGTTTTTCATTGAATAGCATCTTCAAGATTCAAAAATAATAGAATTGGCCAGTTAGAAATCGATGGGGAATAGACTAATGACATAATGAGGATTAACTTGACAATCACTAATATCATGGAGGAATTATTTTCGATGTTAGTTGAGGTCCCTTTCTCCCTTCACAGTCTCAATTTTCACTCTATCTTGGAGGAGGAAAATTTGAGACTCACCATGGTTTTTACTAAAGTTGAAGTCCAATCAACCGTGAACTTATGTGGTAAAAACAAAGCTCTTGGACCTGACGGTTTCAAATTCTATTTTTACAAGAGATTTTGGAATAAATTGAAGCCCCATCTCATGGACTTTGTACATCGATTTTATTCAACAAATTATCTATCGGATGCCATGAAATCATCGTTTACCATTTTGATTCCCAAAGTACCAAGCTCATGCACGCTAAGCAATTTTAGACCAATCGCACTAATCCAGGGTATATACAAAATCATTGCAAAGCTTTTAGTTATTCGGTTACAATCAATGCTCCCTTCCATTATTTCCGCAAATCAATTCACATTCATCAAAGGTAGAAACACTCATGAGTTTTCCCTCCTAGCCTCAGAGGTGATCCATTCCATTTAGTTGCAACGTCAATCTTGTATGAGATTTAAATTGGATTTCAACAAGGCTTTCGACAGTGTCTCATGGTCGTATATTGACATGGTTTTGAGGAGGATGAACTTCTATGGGAAATTGATTAAATAGCTCTCTTGTTGCAGATATAACTCAACGGCATTGGTACTTATTAATGGAAATCCTAGTCATCCGATTGATCTTTATAGGGGAGTCAAACTAGGAAATCTACTTTCTCCTTTTATTGTTGTAATCGCACTTGAGGGTGAAACAAATCTTCGATGGAAGTATTCAAGAATGAATTTTAACGAGTTTTAAATTAGAAGACGACCTTCCAGACATCTCATTACTTCAATTTACGGATGATACTATTTGTTTTCTTCCAGGAGATGAGAGCATCATTCCAAATTTGATCAGGGTACTAAAATGTTTTGAGCTCATCTCGGGTTTGAGATCAACTACAACAAGAGCTCTTTTTTGGCATTAACATGGCCAAAACCACTTTGGCATCGCGTGCTTCCAGATTGAGCTTTCTAATTGATAATTTACCTGTAAAATACTTGAGATTCTCGCTTTGCACTAAGCGTCTAAATGTAGCAAGTTGGGATCCATTGATCGTGAAGTTCAAATTGCGTCTATCGAAGTGGAAAGGAAATTGTCTCTCATACGTGGGTCGCGTCATTCTCATTAAATCGGTACTCTCATCGCTCCATATCTATTTAATGTCTCTTTTCAAGATGCCCAAGGTTATCAATGTTAAATTAATTCTCTTAATGCGAAACTTTCTTTGGCGTGTGGACATGGATGAATCGGGGATTGCCAAAGTTAGTTGGGAGACAATAAATTAATTTGTCAAAGAATTTGGGATGCTTATACATTCGTGATTTCAAATTGGTCAATTGTAGTCTCTTATTGAAGTGGTTGGAAATTGAAAATGTGTGATATGGAATCCTTAAGGTTTAGTCATTTTCTTGGAAATTTGTCCTTCTCTACTTGTTAACGTGATATCGCCAATTTGGCCAGGGGTAATTAATTTGTGTTGCAAAATTGAAAGATTTTGGGCCATTTTCAACTCAAATTGCTAGGTTCTATTGGTGATGGTGGGTGCACTTCCTTTTGGTTCGACAATTGGGCGGTTGAAAACTCGTTGCAAAATTTATTTCCCTATCTCTTCAACTTTTGCCATGGAAAAAATGCAATGGTTCAACAAGGTTGCGTTTTTATTTTTGGCAATGACCCATATAACAAACCTTTTTGGAAACGTAGACTCCGCATCTCGAAACGAGAAAGATGTGATCAACTTTACAATTGGATTAGGATGATCAGTCCTTCTCCTTTTCAACTCAACTCAGGCGTGTGTTTTGGGCAGCAACAGGCTGTTTCTGACATGCAGCCGCGTCTTGTTTTTCTAACCACTTCGGATGTAAGCTCTTGGATTTTAACACCTAACAAGGAGTTATCGGCAAGAAGTTATTGCAATGCTTACTATAATACCAACCACTGAACCTGATGCATAAATTTCAGCATCATTTGAAGGACGAGAGCGCAACCAAAAATAGGATTTTTGCATGACTAGTTTTTCACGAACGCGTACCGACTAACATCTTTCTCCTCCAAAGAGGTTGCAGAGTGATTACTGACAGCCATTGCCCTTTTTGCAAAGACTCGAAAAGTTTGGCTCATGTTTTGATGTTTTGTGAGAAAAGTACCGAAGTGTGGCGGTACGCTTTAGATGGTTGGGCATCAACTTTACATTTCCAGCTTCAACAGCAAACTTTGTCACACAATGGCAAAGTTATTTCAAACCAGGATTATGCAGAGATTTTCGAACGAGTTTGTGGCTAACCATCACTTGGTTCTTATGGAAACATTGCAACTCATTTGTTTTAGATGGTATCCTCCCAAGCGACGAGCCTTGTTTCGTGAGTATTTATTTTTGTTGGTCCTTTTTCACTTCTAAGAATCTTCTTGTTAGCTTTTTCATCTCGGATGTTATAATTAACCCAAGTTTGCTTCTTTTGTAACGCATTATTGTTGATCTCATCTTGAAATTGACATTGGACCTTGTCATTATTAATATATTTTTTACCATCTAAGGAAGTCGGTATATCGAGGCTACCAATTTAGTTGGGATGTTCAAGATTGGCTCTCCTTTTCGGTCTTTTCCTTAAAAAAATATGAAAAAATACTCAATTGTATCAAAATCATGAAACGAAGAAAAGTGCCATTTACCGGTAAGAAACACTTATCTCAAGTAGAGCATTTATCCGGTTTCTTGTACGTGTGCCAAGATCATTTTGTACTTCCGAAGAGAATATTTCCTTCTTTTTGGAGATTCAGCTACTCTCTTAGTTTATAAAATGGCAAATTTGAAAATCAGTTGGTCATAGTTTCATGTAAAATGAAAATAATTATAGTCAAATCTTTTAAGCTATCATGATCAAATTTATTTTATATAAAAATATCTTATCCACACATATATCTTTTCCGCCACGAGTATTGGCGAATCCAAACTTTTTATGCCATGAGTCCAATTATTAATATACTTTCAATTTTAAACATAGGTAAATAAATATTCATTTCAATAACATTTATTTATTTTTATTATTTCAATTAGTAAATGAAACATGAGAAATAGAGAAGTTAACTATTTCTGGGAAGTCATGAATTCAATTTTAAAATGTACCATTCGGTAAAACAACCTTTTCAAAATTAAAACATATGTTACGAATACTCGGACCAGCGGCCAGTTACAAACTGGCTGGAATGAGAAAAAAGTCAAGAAAAACATGTATAAACTTAGAAAACCAACTAAACGGCCTATAGTCCGTATTCCGTATATATTATTTTCATATTGAAGAGATAGTTCTATAAGGGATAATGTATTCTCGATAAAAGAATGCATAAATATCAGTGTCTCAAGAACAACGTAATGGATGAGCCAAACAAATACATAAAAAAAGGCTAGTTTTGTTGTGCTTTCCCAAACTGTTTTTCTAAAAAACTCTATTTTCAATCTTTTCCTATAAAGAGTAGAGTTAATCTTGAAATTAAAAACAAATCAGATAGTTCTTAATTAAATAGTATAAAAGATCAATTTGTATTGTTCAAAACAAAATTTAAAAGTTAATGAGAGCCTATTGGAACAACAGGTTGAAAAACAATACCGAACATGCCCAATAACTACTAATGGAAGAGCATAAGAGTCTACATAAAATAAAGAATAATAAACAAACACAAAATATAACCAGTCTTGAAACATATACTTTTGACTTGAGACTTCTCAGATATTAATTAAAAACATTATAAATAATAATGACTCGGAATACTAATAAATACTCCCTCCATTTTTAAATAATTGTCATTTTAAGGTTATTTTCCAATACCAATGTCACATTAATTAAAAAGATAAAAATACTTATTTATTCTTATGATTTTTGTTCATTTGAAAGTTAATTGAATATTTTATTCTTTTTATCATTTTCAATGTATATTAAATAAGGGTAAAATGGATAAAATGTGCATTGAAATCCTAAAACGACACTTACTTAAAAAAATTCAAAAACCCTATAAAGATAATTATTAAAAAAGGGAGGTAGTATATGTTAACTTTGTATATATTATTCTGCACGTGCTTTGCATGCCTCTCTAATTGAAGTGGTAAAGTTGCCCGGAATATCCCAAACAAGGTGGTCTCAGCCTCTTACAACGAGACAAACCGGGTGAATAAATCTCTAATTGTTTAAGATATTCGTCTCAGATTGTATGCCTAAATCGGTAGAATCTAATTAGGATTCGAACCAGTTCCTATTTAAAATATAACATATTTATTATAAGATTTGATCCTATCAAGGGGATAATATCAGATCAATAAATACAGTCCTTATAAGAATACAATTCTTAATCCTAGTGTATTTGGGATCATTTAAATGCTTGAATAAAGGCTTCAATATCTTAAAGGTACACAAGTTTGAACGGAAACCTCAATTCTAAAACTATTCTTAATATTGCCTCCTCTTTTAAATTCGTGCTAACTTAAACATCGGAGAGATTATGCCAGTTACACAGTTAGGCCCTCTAACGTTATTGTGTATTATATGTATATAATCCGGTCAAGACAATATACAACTCAATTTTGAAAATTAGAGCATATAACCAATTTTTATTTTCCTATATTTTAATGGTGCGGTGAAAATGAACTAAACTTACTCGTTTAGCAGAAAACTTTGTTCCAGAACACAACTTTCAAAAGTTTCAATAGAATTGTTTGTATTGGTGTGGCGGCAATAACACTGATAAGCCAATACTGTTCTTGTTTTTGCCGTTCAAATTAAATTGCCGTTACGATTATTTTGGATCAAAATAAGAGGATATATTGACCCACCTAATGGAGATCTATTCAATTAGAAATTAATTATGTATGTGATCTTCCTAAGGCTTGTATTCATCCAAATCAGTAGGATGCATATATCTTCCAACAGCGCATCCCCAGTTCAGGCCATGCAGAGCATGGAAATTAAAAATTTCGCCACAACACAGTGAAGTCAAATATCAAACTTTTATTATTTTTGTTGATGGTCAGATCCATCTCTTAATCTCCCCTAAATTAGATTAATGCCAATTATTAGATTCTTATCATCCAGGTCATCATAACGGGAAATGAAACCATTTAATTAAGGCCAAATGCATCAAGATCCCCCTGAAGTTGATTCAAAAAACCCGATGCGACCTTCAACTTTCAAAAAGACAAGTTACCCCCTCAACTTGGCAAAAAGGACCAGTTAACCCTCTTAACTTAGCAAAAATGCACCAGTTTGCCCCTTCAATGCCATGCGTCAACTTCTGGTTGGTGTTTGCCACTTTTCTACTGATAAGTTTAATCAATAATTGTTCTAAAATCTCGTGAACTATTGACTAAAAACTGCGTCGAAAACTTGTTCACAAATAAATGTAGTTGTTGTCAATACCTCTTATCACATAGAAAAATGATGATAACTGCAAGTATACAGTTGCAATGTAGTTTTAAAAGATATCGAACCTATAGAGAATGAACCAAGTCTAAAGATATGGAAGGGAAAGATAAAAATAAGGAAATAAAAGTAGAATTGATATTTTTGGGTAGGAAGATTAGAATAAAAAGTTGAGTAAATATAGATGTGATAGATTACAGACTCTAAATAAATAGATTTTCACTACGAACAAGTATAGTAGAGAAAACATGTAAGATCAACGAAGATGTTACGACACACTAGACTAATCTAACAAACCGGTTCAACATACTCATATGTTTAATAATTCGCCGCAGAGCAACACATTAAATAATTTTTCTAAACCTAGTGCAAACGAGATAAGACTATTATATAAACTTGGATAACATCAATACTATGCTTAGTACGGGTTGCTCTCATATAGCCACATTTAGCAAGTTACTATTCCAAAAATGTTAGTTTGCTAAACAGCGTTATATCACAGATCCAGTGATTATACACGATATTGTTAACCCCGAAACTACTCTTAAAATTAACGCCAACGCATATAACTTGATTGACATAAAAGACTTAGCACGAAATACGCATTATGACACATAGACATGTAATAAACTTCGAAATAGAAAGTATAAGTCGAAAGCAAAGCAAAGTTGTAAGGTATGCAAGTGAAAGCTAAAGTTGATCAAACTATATTCACTCTTTAATGGGAGTCGTCAATTCCCGTAATTCCTGCGTCTGCTTTGAATTAGGTCTCGACCCGTACAAAACCTCTGCTAGGATGCTGTTCTTTGCGAATATCAAACAAATGAATATTGAAGAACGAAAACTTTTATTGATAAGTGATTTGCAAGTACACTTATACAACAATTGCTCGAGAATATAGAGAAATCTAGTGATCGAAACAAGGATTCGAATCACTTAAACATTTTCTTGCTAGCACTTAAGAACCTAGCAAATCTAACTATACACACACTATATCTCTCAATCACTTGTTTGCACTCTATACCACACTAATCCAATACACTACTGATGTACGAAATTGTTGACAAATTGGAGCCCTATTTATAGAGTTTGAAGGGTTGCGTCTATCCAAA
>CATIWQ010504264.1:0-18979 GCA_949673415.1 Euphorbia schlechtendalii
AAACAGTCAGAAATAGATCAACATGGATAAAACAGTTAACACATTTCATATCCAGTACCCCACACCAGTGCTGCTAGCAACCACACCAGAACCACCATCAACTCCCTAACCCCTAACTTGAACAGAGGATTTTGCCTCCTTGGGCTGAGTTAGTGGGTGACACGGGAGCAGCCTCTCCCGAATAAAGGCCTCGTAGTTATCACGATGTCCTGAGAGCCTCACGCCATGCTCCTCGAAGTGTACCTCTAGCTCCTCGAGATTAGTAATCACCAAGTGCGCCCAAAATAGTCCGGTGGGAGGTGTAGGCGGAATGCGCCTATCAGACACTGGCTTAGTCCGCCAAAATTGAATATGCTCACCCAGGTACCACTCAAGGGTCCTGGGCCCCTCAAGGATGAAGTGATGGCAGTCCATGTCTCATCGAATCTCCATTGCCATATGATAGCTCGGAAGACCCCGCCACGGGTTGTGCTCCACCTGAAAAGAAAGAATGATAAAATCAGAATAAATTTAAAGATAAAAAGGTGATCATATCCATAGAAACAAGGTCTATCACCAGCTCAAGAGTCAACCTGCAAAGATGTTGATAGTAGCTAGCAGAATCCAAAATGTCCCCCTCGAAAGATAAACAGATCTGGCCCATACACGAAGCATCCTCCGGAGCATCAGCAAACTACAGGGTGGGAAGGAACTGACAAAAGAAGGCCCATGGCTATAAAAATAAAGGTGTTAATTAAGATTAATCAATCAAAAAATGACATACACAAAGTAAGCAAAAAATACCTGAAGAACCATGGGGCAGCAACACAATGCCCGTAAGTGACCCCGAATAGCCAAGTTAAGGGCAAAATAAGTCTGCGCTAGGATCGCCCGTGGCCAGTTAAGACCACTAACTCCATCCAAGTCCGCTAGCGACTCAATTAACCCATAGTTGATCTCACTGTTCAAGACCAGGAAAAATGTGACGCTCAACAAGGTGGCAAAAAATGACCAGATGTATAGAGGAACCTCAGCCTCGGAAACGGACTGTCGACCCGTCCAGTAGTCAAACAACACACTATAACTCAATGCTCGACCTCTGGGGTCAACACCGAGCAGGTCTTTGACGTGACTATAAGTGGTGGGAGCCTTGAAGAACCGCTCCAAAAAGGTGTCAAACCGGATCACAGTACCAGTCCATGATAGACCAGTAATCACCACGACATCAAAAGGAGTGATGGTAACCTCCCTGATCAGAAAATGGAAGGTGTGCGAAATGTCGCACCACCTTTGAGTAAGCGTAACCAATATCGCATATGGAAATAATGTAGGCCGTAAAGATCTCACCTGAGGACCAAAACTGGTGGCCTCGATGCCTGGATAGTAGAATATCCACCTATGGGACGAAGTGTGGTGGATTGCAAATGAAACCAAGTAATATGCATTTTGTAATTAAACCCAAGAATGGTGAGAAAAATACCAAGATAATTTTTCTTTTAATTTCTCTTAAATAATTTAGATCAAAAACAAGTTTGGTTCCCGAACTTTGTTTTCAAATCTTTTTCATAAAAGTCCTAAGATTTTCTTGGGTCTAAAACAATTTAGAATCTGAGTCTGTTTATCTTTTAGACAAATATTTCCTTTAAAAATTTTCGGATCCAAAAGATGTTTGGACTCCAAGTTTCAATTATTTTCCAATCTCTTTTTTCACATAAAAAATAATATATATATATATATATAAATAAAAAAAATAAAAAAAAAATTACGTAGGTGAGTGACCGGGGCCCCAAGAGGCGTCGTTGGAAAAATTTGGCGAGCCTTCGGGGCCGCTCCAAGAATCTCTGACGAGGCCTCCAAAAGGCCCTCTCTAGAGAGTCTGGTGAGGGCCCTTAAGACCCTCGCTCAAGAGTCTAGCGAGGGCCCTTAGGTCCCTCGCCAGAGAGTTTGGCGAGGGTTAGGCCCTCGCATGTCTCTTTTGTCTGCGTTGGAAAAAAAATGTTTCCGACGGACCTAAATTTGCCATTTTTAATTTTTCTAGGTTAAAATTCCATGACATGGTTCAAGGATCAATTCCAATCTAGTTCCTAAATAGGATAAAATCAAATTAAAATGGCAAATAAAAATGTTTTTTAGCAAATACCTCAATCCGGGAAAGGTGAGGCTGAGCTGGAAAATCAGGATCCAGCATCTCTATAGGGGAAGTAATAGTAAACCCCAACATAGTGTCAGTCGCTGCCAAACCATATGTGGCATCAATATTGATAGAAAATACTCCATGATCACTAGTAGGTTGAGGAGTGAGGCTAGAGGTGAAGCGGAGAGCCTTGCTAGCGACCTTTGATAACATGATTGCTAGAGAAAAGAGAGAGAGAAAGTGTTTAGAGAGAGAGGAAGATTATGAAAAGTGAAACAATAAAGAAGGTGGAGCCATATTTATAAAGAAAATAAGTGGACCCCACCTATCTATTTAGTTTATTATTTTATAATGGAAAACTCATTTAATTTATTTATTCCTCAAATGTTTTAATTTTTGATTGAAGGGGAAAAAATTTTTGCTTCGCATAAACTCAATCAAATAATTAAAACATTCATCATAAAACATATTAACATTATATTTTTTCCTGATTTGTTAAAGGAAACAAGTCAATATCCTATTAAGGAAATTCAAAACATAACCGAAGAAGGAAACGGTTATCTCGACAGGTTAAGGAAGAAACAGCCTCATTTATCAACCGAAGAATGAAATGGTTGCTGACTATAACAGGGACACCGAAGAAAGAAATGGTAGACCCCCCATAAGGGGCACCAAGTACCTAAACGATTTCGAAGAAAGAAACGGATAACCATACGAAGACATAGCGCTAGAAAGGAAGGTCTATTTTATCACCAATTGGGAGCGGGAAGTCACCAACCACACTGGTCAGGTATTCTCTCTATCCCAGCGCTCATTTCATGTGATTATACTGTTAATACAACCAGCAATTATCACACGAGGGGTAGCTATGAGCACGAGATTTTATACCAGCTCGCGTGTTCAATGATGATGGCTATTTTGGGGATTTTATCCTTGAATCACATAATTTTCGAGTATCCTGATGCATCCAAATGGGAATCCTCCTCGTCTCTAAATTCAAAAGGACATTTTCAATGAAATTATTTAAATAATTAAAAAAATATAAAATACAAAAAAATACTTAAAACATTGCAGAAAACCAGATCTGGGGACCCGCATCGCTAAAGGTGGGCTAGGCAAACCTCGCCAGAGGACTTCGATGAGGTAAGCCTCGCCAAAGGGGGCTTAGCAAGGTAGCCTCACCAATCTTTGGCAAGGCTCATGCCTCACCAAAAAGCTTGGCGAGGCTCCCTCGCCAAGCTATGGCAAGGTAAAAGAGCTTGGCGAGGCTCCCTCGCCAAGCTTTGGCGAGGCATGAGCCTAGCCAAAGAGCTTGGTGAGGCTCCCTCACCAAGCTTTGGCGAGGCATGAGCCTTGCCAAAGAGCTTGGCGAGGCTCATGCCTTGCTGAAGTCGCGACACCTAAAAAACTTACCATTTTTAGATTTTCAGGATTTCTCCTATAAATACTCGGGTTTTTTTAGATAATCGAGACTCCGAAAAAATTTATAGATAAAAATATATAGCTTTATAACTACTTCAATTTCCATGAATTCAACGAACATTTATGGACTTGCGTCAACAATTTTTACCTAAATAAGAAGGACGAAGAGGATTTTCATTCGGATGCATTAAGATACTCGAATATTGTGTGATTCAAGGATAAAATCCTGAAAAAAGCCATCATCATTGAACGCGTGACCTAGTACAAAATCTCGAAAAAAGCCATCATCATTGAGGAATAAATAAATTAAATGACTTTGAGGAGTATTGGGGGTATCCCGTGCATCGTTTCGTAGTGTTAGGAGGCTTCCATTGTAAAATAATAAAATAAATAGATAGGTGGGGCCCACTTATTTTCATTATAAATATGGCTCCAACTTTTTTATTCTTTCACTTTTCATAATCTTCCTCTCTCTCTAAACACTTTTGCTCTCTCTTCTCTCTAGTAATCATGTTGTCAAAGGTCGCTGGCAGGGCTCTCCACTTCACCTCTAGCCTCACTCCTAAGCCTACTAGTGAACCTGGAGTATTTTCTATCGATATTGATGTCGCATATGGTTTGGCAGTGACCGACACTATGCTAGGGTTTACTATTACTTCCCCTATAGAGATGCTAGATCTTGATTTTCCAGTTCAGCCTCACCTTTCTCAGATCAAGGTATTTGCTAAAAAACATTTTTATTTACCATTTTTAATGTAATTTTATCATGTTTAGGAACTAGATTGGAACTAATCCTTGAACCATGTCGCGGAATTTTAACCTATAAAAATTGAAAATGGCAAATTTAGGTCTGTCGGAATTTTTTTTTTCCGGCGGAGATAAAAGAGACTGGCGAGGGCCTGACCCTCACCAAACTCTCTAGCGAGGGTCCTAAGGGCCCTTGCTAGACTCTCTAGCGAGGGTCTTAAGGGCCCTCTCCAAACTCTCTAGTGAGGGCCCTAAGATGCCCTTGCTAGACTCTCGGGCGAGTGCCCTAAGAGGCCCTCGCCAGACTCTCGGGTGAGGGCCCTAAGAGGCCCTCGCCAGACTCTCTGACAAGGGTCCCTTCGGACCCTCGCCAAAGATACCTGGCACGGCCCCAAAGGCTCGCCAGATTTTTCCAACGGCGCCTCTCGTAGCCCCGGTCGCTCACCTACGCAATTTTTTTTATTTTATATATATATATATATATATATATATATATATATATATATATATATATATATATATATTATTTTTTATGTGTAAAAAGAGATTGGAAAATAATTGATACTTGGAGTCTAAAAGTCTTTTGGATCCGAAAATTTTTGAAGGAAATATTTGTCTAAAAGATAATCAGACTCAGATTCTAAATTATTTAAGAACCAAGAATATCTTAGGACTTTTTTGAAAAAGATTTGAAAATAATGTTCGAGACCCAAACATGTTTTAGATCTAAATTATTTAAGAGAAGTTAAAAGAAAAATTATGTTGGTGTTTTTCTCGCCGTTCTTGGGTTTAATTACAAAAAGTGTATTATTTTATTTCATTTGCAATCCCCCACACTTCATCCCACAGGTGGATATTCTACTATCCAGGCATGGTATCGTCACTCCTCTTCTCACCCCGAGCTTGTTTAGGCCATCGAGGCCATCGATTTCGGTCCTCTGGTGATATCTTTACGGCCTACATTATTGCCGTATGCAACATTGGTTATGCTTACTCAAAGGTGGTGCGACATTTCACACACCTTCTATTTTCCAATTAGGGAGGTTACCATCACTCCTTCTGATGTCGTGGCGATCACTAGTCTATCATGGACTGGTAATATGATTCGGTTTGATGCCTTTTTAGAGCGGTTCTTCAAGGCTCTCATTGCTTGTAGTCGCATAAGAGACCTGCTCGATGTTGACCCTAGAGAGGATTTTCAACGGCCTTTCAGATATCTTCGAAGTGGATTCATTCCTTAAGGGTAAGCCTCTGAGTTCCTAGAATTGCAATTTTTGTGCTTTCAATGTTTATCTCCTTCTGATTTAACTTCTGAACCTAGGATTCTTATCAGTTGTAATATTTTTTATTTTATACTAGTGTTGTAATTCTTCATCTATTTTTCTTTATTAAAGGGAAATGTATGTTAGAACACTTCCACGAAGGGAATAAAACATATTCCCGGATAACAGCCCTCATCGATTTACCATGCAAGCAATTTCATTTAATTAAAATGAGAAACCAACGTGTTAATTAAATGAATTGTTTTATTTAAATAACAAACACATTACTGCGATTGATTTTCATTTTTTTAAGCCACACGGGCCTTGCTAAATTCAAAATCGAACATACGTGATATCCCCTCTGCTAACCTTTGTAGATGCAGGTAGATTAGGATTAGATGTATGTTCAGGATTTTAATTTTCCTTTGGGTATCACAATTTCAATTTTTTGGGAAATGTAATTAATAGGTTAGCGGGCAGTTGCATCCCCCTATTTTTGGAAGCCTTGTAATTTTTCGCGTTTATTTTCTGCATTTATTTACTACTTTGTGGATGATTTATTATTCCGCCTTGTGGATGGTTTATTATTTTACAATTCGTGAATCATGTATATAAAGTCTAAAAAATGACCTAAGTGCGAATATGCACAATTAAGAGAATACGATTTTCTATAGATGTAATATAATGTGATCCAATAAGAAATAAACAACTTATCCCGGACCCGAATATCATTATCTTGGTGGGCCATCCTCGGACGTTAAGCCTCACAAGACTCTAATTCCTAGAAAGAGCTAATCCAGGTAGCGACTCCACACTAAGAGACAGTGGATTCGGGTTCGAACCAAATCTAAAATGTTTTCGCTCTCTCTTTCCAACCTTTTTCCTAGGTTCCCAACCCGGTGCTCTTTTTTCAAACACCCCGGTGGACCGCGCCTCTCATCTCCCGCACGCTCTCGGCCCATCGGTCTATGTCACCCACTCACAATTCCTCAAGTAGAGGTCGATTTTCTTATTTACCGAGATGGTGTTGCCCCAGTTTGGCATCGTCTTAACCTATGTAATGTATGCATGATTTTGTGCATGGACAATATTTATCATGTGATGTATGTTAGTATGTTGTAGGTATTGTGGGCTTCATTCATTGGAGAGCCTTCTCTTGTGCTGAGATATAAGTGCCCCTAGGATTTCTCTTGTTTGGGATTCCATGGATGACTCCCTCAGAGTGACGACCATGGTTTCGTTGAATCACATTCAAGTTCAAAGCTTGGATTTGGTTTGAGGAGGGTCTGAATGAGTTATTGATCCTGTTGTGTAGGTGATGATTGCTCGAAAGTTATTTTCCTTAAGTGTTTGGAGGCATAGGATGTCACGTACCATTCCAAAGATGAGATTATGGTCTTGATATTTCTTTGGTTTTAATTTTTGCATAGACCCCTTATGGGTTTTCAATCTATCGAACCTTTTCTTAATTTTTGCCTAGACTACCCTTTCAGGTTTTCAATCCAGCAGCCTCATTTTTTCTTTCTTTTATTTTTTTGGACATTTATTTACGATATTCTACCAATGGCATGCAAGTAATCAAAATAAGCATATGCATAAAGATTTAGCAAAAATGACAATTCACTGATGAACTTACCATGGGTATAAATGTTTCAAATGATTTGACTCCTACCATCAATTAGCCCTTTTGGGTTTTCTAACCAATGTGGTTCTCTCGACGCCCTAAGTTTTGCCTAAACTACCCTTTTCAGGTTTTCAACTCAGCAAACTATTCTTTTTCTATTTTAAAAACGGGCCCTAATTTTTTCTCAACTAACTGAGTGTTAATTGACAGGCTAATTACAAATTTGCTTTTTTATTGGTATTGATTTTTACTAATTTATTTCTTTCACCTATGCGTGATAGCAATTGTACCAGTCTTAACTAATAGATTGGTCACCATCCATGTCCAGGACTTCAATTATTATCTCGTTCAGCGTTTCTAATCTATTAGTTGATGATCATGCTTCTTTGCTAGCTTGAGGTGTATGCGATGATGAATATTGGTGCTTAATCATTAGTGTTTCCTTCTACTATTCTCTGACGATAAGTGATATGTCGAGGCTTCTGGTCTGTTAACTTGATTCCATTAAGGGTAAATAATTTATGTTCAATGATATTCCTTTAATGGTGTGATGATTGCCCCACAAAATGTTAGTGAGCTGTGCAATGGAGTAGTTGATGTGTTCTGACCCCTTTTTTGTATCCTCGACATTGCATCGGTTGTTGGACCTTAATTTGCTTTGTTGACATTTTGGCTTCATTCTGGCTTCGATCATTTTGACCTTTGCTTGACTGATTTAATGGACATTTCATGCTTCGTTCCATTCTGGTTTGGTTACTTTGGCCTTTACTTGACTGATTCAATAATCACTAGATGTTTCATGCTTAGAGATCTTTCTGTCAATCTTACATTTTTATAGGATGAGGAAAATGCTATCATGCATCGTTTATGTACATGTGTTTGCCACTCACTTTCCTTCAAGAGTCAAATCATTTGAACTTGTATGGGATCCATTCATACTGAAATTAATTTCATAACATGATGCATCACATGTGCTAAAAATATTATGTGTATGTTTATGAGAATGCGTGATGTCAATCAATAGAATATCAAGCAAGTAAACAAAGTTCAATTTATTCAAGAATTCAAAAGCCTCATGGGCAACGTTGCTAAAAAGAACTAATTTATGTGCTCATCTTCTAGTACTAGTGCCTCGTAGATTTGCCCATGAATTCAAAGTGCTCCATCTTATCTGCCTTCTCAAACACTTCTTGATAAATTGAAAAGGTGTTTGACCCTACTTATTTCTGTAAGATGGCAGTGCACCATCCAGAAGCTTAGTTATTATCTCAAGTAGAGTTAAGGGAGCCTAAAGCCTGACCTGTGTGGCCATCAAATGCCTATAGTAAGATTTGAAGCTCTCGCTCTGCTTTTGCCTTATAGCCTCCAGATGTTGCATTATGGTTTCCATTTGAGTGTGCTTGAGCAAGACTATTCCAATCAGTAGCTATGTCCAGCGAAAGGTGACTGTACCATTCATTGACTGGGTGGCCCAAGGTGACGATGAAGAGCTTAGCCATCATCCGTTCACTGACCCTTAGTGCCCTCATCACTGTTTGGTAATGTGTTAGGTGAGCGCGCGGATCTCCTGATCCCAGATACTTCTCAAATTGTGGTATTGCGAAGTTGGGTGGTAAGCTATCTTCCACCTTGACTGTCGGATGTGTAGAAATATGCATTCATGAGATGGCCATCGTGAGTGGCCAAGAATTGTTACCACAATTCTGCCATGCCTGGTTGTTGGAGGATGGCGTTCCCGGTGCTTAGAAAAAAGCCATATTTCCCCTGGGGAAATGCCACAAAATTGGGCAATTGAGGTCCCTAAAGCTATTAAGCAATTAATGTACTCTAACTAGGAATAGGTTGTTGGGTCATTCCTTAATAAAAGGGCCCTGGTGCGAACTCTGGCTGGCAAGGCTGCCCTGGGAAGAATTGGTTCTCAGATTGCTGCTGGAAAGGATTGTCAAAGTTATATCCTAGTTGGCCATTTTGAGCTTGGTTATGGTTTAGCTGACTTTGTCTTGAGCCAAACTGGTATAAGGTAGTAGGAGTTGGGTACACCATATCTGAGGTGGAAGGTCCCCTTGTTCTAGGCTGACTAGTTGGACCGCAGTTGTTAAGGGTGACCTCTGGGCTGGACACTACATTTTGAACCCTCCCGACATGATGACATATAAATGATGCTAGTTGGTCACTATTTACAGGCATTCAGGGCATCTGCAATCTCGACGCTCATCGACGACTGATGTGTCTGTTAAGTGTTTTATCCTGTAAGGAAAGGGTGATCCTCCCCCGCACCTTCTTCTTGTGGATTGCCATGCTATTGAGGTTGAAAGATGTACGTTAAACTGAATTTGAATCGAAACCTAATTCCTCACTTGAGTCAGTCTACGGAACCCCCTCCAGATTGGCCATGATTGATTGCATTCAGAAAGGGTTAATGTGCCATGGTGAGAAATAAATAATATGTTTATCAATCCATTTGAAACAAATATGTTAGTCATTAGGTAAAATCCAACACCTGGGGTTGGATTTGAGATCTATATGACGACTATGTGACATCGTAGCATGAGTGGTGTAAATGAGGTGACTAAGTTACCCGTCTAGTAATAAGTCAATAATTCGAGACTTCGCACTATGACTAGATTTTATAAAATGGCACAAGAATAAAATGAAAACAACTATTGTATGTAACTATCAAATAAATAATTTGGTTATTTTTCCCAATTAGGGTGGAGTTTCGGATGCCTGTGTGGTCATCGTTATTTGAGGGTATATGGTGATGCATGAATCATTGCCTCATGTGGGAGAATGGTTCGGGTATTAGGCATATACCCTTGAGGATTGGTAAGGTAAGACTTAAAAAGAGTTCACTCCATGTGGGCTTAGGTTAGGATGTCAGCAGGGACACCGCGAGATGTGAGAAAAATGATTTGGGTAGGTATTTACCCTGTTTAGGCTATGTGGTATGTGTAATTTCCCTGTGTGGGCTATGAGTTGGATGTCGAGTGAACATCACGCAGGTAATTTGTGGGATATATTATTACCCCTTTTGGGCATCTCATAGGTAATGTGTGGAATGTGTTATTGCCCCTTATGGGCTAAGTGTCGGATGTCAAGTGAATATCGCATAGTAGAAGAAAGGTATGTTCACCCTATACGGGCTAAGAGTCGGATGTCAAGTGGGCATCTTGCTAGGAAGGGGTAAGTGATGTTGCATGCTTCTAAGTGGTTTCATGTTGTCGTAGGTTGACACGATCTCAAGTGTCAACTAATCCTAAGCATGTGTGATGCCAATTTGGTATCATTGACGATGAGTAGATGTTATGTTACATCATATTTACATTATGAGTGTGTGCGTTTAAGTTTCTGGACTAAGATTCATGGTTAGCATGACATTTGTATAATGAAAAATTGAAAGTAGTAAACATGTAGCACATAGCAGTAATGGCCAAACTTCCAACCATACAACTCCCATGCGTAGGTTTTTTAGCTAGTCTCTACCCTAAGTTTGGTTCATCTTAGTACCATGAAGATACTAAGGAGTGCACCTACAAGAAATATATAATGCATGGTCATTTGTAAGGTAACACCCTAGGGAAAATGCCTATGGTTTATTTACATGAGGTTTGTAAATGGGTTGTTGATGTAGAAGGTTCTTGTTGCACTAAAATACACTCTAAGCCTCTCCCCAAATGGGTTTTAACGAGGGAGGTACATGTGATATGGCAACAAGTGCTCATCCTCTCAAGTACTATCTTTTCTCAAGGAGGTAGACTAGTACAAGAGAAAGCTTTGCGGTAATAGGGTACCTTAATCTTACAAGCTAATCCCCTCTATTGCAATGCATTATTAGGAATATGTCATAATTAAGAAAATACAGAATAATGTGATTAATAATTTTAGGCACTTATCCAATATCTAAAACCTTTGAAAAAATGTTTAAGAAAAAAATCCCTAGCAGAGTCGCCTCTATGAGCGGATGACACGGAATCTGATGGGCCGAGAGTGAGCTATTTAATGGTGTGGTCCACTAGGTTGTTTTTGTTTAAAATATAATTACTGGGTCGTGGACCTAAAAAGGTTTGATTGCGAACACGAAAACATTTTTAGATGGGTCAAATCCGAATCTACCATCTCTTAGTGTAGAGTCACCACCTAGATTAGCTCTTTCCAAGAATTAGAGTTCTGTGAGGCTTAACGTCTAGGGGATGGTTTACTAAGACATAGAGATTCATGTTCGGGATAAGTTGCTTACTTCTTATTGGATTACATTGTATTACATTTGCTGAAAAACGTATTTCTTAATTGTTCATGTTCACACTTATGCTGTTTTCGAGTTTATAATATATGATTCACACTTAATTGGAAAGCGAAAAATCCATACATGAAGTGATAAATAAATGTGGAAAAGTAAAGATTAAGATAACAAAACCTTGGGGGATGCAACCATACACCTAATCTATTAATTACATTTCCATAAAAATATTTGCAATACCCGAAGGAAAATAAAACCCAGGCATACATCTAAGCTACATCCACAAAGGTTAGTATAGAGTATACAGCACAACAATAATATTTACATGTATGCTTTTAATTTTACCAAGGCCTGTATGGCCTAATTAAAATGTCAGTGGTTTAGAATTCTTGTTTTAGAATAAAACAATTCATTTTCTTGACAAGTATGCTGCTCATTGTAATTAGTGAAAATGCTCGCATGGCAAAATGTGAGGTCTATTATCCGGGAATAATATTTAATTCCCTTTGTGAGGGTATTCTAATATGTATCTTTAACAATTACAAGAAATAGAAAAGAAGAAACGAAAATATTACATTAATATTTACAAAATGATATAGGTTAACATATAGAATAAAATAAAACATAAAAAAGGCACCAGATAAAGCAACTCTAGGAACTCAAAGGCTTACCCTTACGGAGTGAATTCACTTCGGCGTATATGTTTGGTCCCTAGGAGTGTTCCTTGTTCATTTTTTAGTTGTTGTTTGGTGTGGAAAATAAGTGTTTATTTATCTTGAAAATAATCAGACTTGGACTCTAAATTTGTTTTAGGTTCGAGAATACCTGAGGATTATTGAGAAAAAGAAGGTGAAAAAATTGGTTTGAAAATATTAAATTTCGAAATCCAAATGTGCTTTAGATCCGAATGTATTCAAAGTTTTTTAAAGAAAATAGTTTTTGGTAAAATTTTCCAGGTCGTTCTGTTGAGAAAATAATTTTTTTTTTAAATTTTTGGGGTCCCAAAATAAAAAAAAGACCCTTGTATTTATAAGGCAAAACCCAGGCTCCCATTGGGATTTCCAGCAGGCTCATTGGAATTCCAGTGAGGGGGCTCGCTGGAAATCCCAGCAAGCCTAGCTAGAATTCCAGCGAGGGGCTCGTTGGAAACTCAAGTGAGCTGGCTTGCTAGGCTCGCCATCTCGGCGAGCCTAGCCTTGTTGGGCTTTTTTTGGTATATATATATATATATATATATATATATATATATATTCTTTTTTAATTGATTTATTAAAGTCTAATTTAACATAAATTGTATGATAAACTGATGAATAGACATATGCAAGAACAGAATAGAGAAGATGTAAAATATATAGATATTTCCTAAGAACAAGTTTAATAGAGAAGAACATGCGAAATCAAACCATATTCACTCTTTAATGGGAGTCGTCAAACAATTCCTGCGTCTGCTTTGATATCGGTCTCGACTCATACAGAACCTCCGCTAGGATGCTATTCTTTGTGAATATCGAATAAATGAATATTGAAGAATGAAAACTTTTATTGATAAGTGATTTGCAATTACACTTATATGACAAATGCTCGAATATGTAGGGAAATCTAGTGATTGAAATAAGGTTCGAATCACTTATAAATTTTCTCGCTAACACTTATGAACGTAGCGAAATCTAGATATTTTTACTCTCTATCTGTGCATACAGTATGCACTATAACACACACATAACCAATCATAATCCCCTCTTTTTTTGCCACAAAAATGGTCCTTTTGGAGCCCTATTTATAGAGTACGAAGGGTTGCGTCTATCCAAACAAAGAGTCGTGTCCATTGGAGAAGAATTACACCGCTTCATTGTGATTGGTTGAAGTGGTTTGATCTTATCCATAATGGAAAGGCACCTTTTCATGATTCATTGACTTTCAAAAGGTGTCTTTTCATTTGGTAGTTGATGGCGGTTGATCGTTCTTATCTTGCGGTTGAAAGAAGAGAAGAGTTGACCAAAAAATCATCAAGGTCATGACTGTGAATACTTGTTTGGCAACTTTCTGTTGTGAAAGTTAACAAGTCGTGACCGTGATATGTGTGTCACGATCATGACATGCATTTTTCACATAATTCCTCTTTGCGATTTCTACCGATCTTTGACATCTTCGATCCTTTGCCAATTCCTTAAGTTCCACACATCTTTTTGAACCTTTTCCACTCTTTTTGCATAGATTTCCAACTTTAATCATTTTACTTCCAAGATTTACCTTGTACCTGAATTTGCATAAAAAACAACTACATACCACGTGAAATATTTTATATGAAGTATAAAAATGACTGAAACTATAGTGTTTAACGTGTATAATTATTGTGATAATAAGTGTAATTATACACTTATCACACCCCCACACTTAACTTTTGCCTTGTCCTCAAGGTAAATTCAACATAAGTGTATAAATTAGTTATTAAAGTTCATACCTTATTTGGCGAAATTCTATTGCAGTGAGTACCACATTCCCACATTGCATAAGATTCAAGTAGAAGTCCGAAATTTCCCACAAATTAGTAATGTACAATTCATATAGTCTAGTTGCATACCTTTGCCCATAATGGAGGTTCAACCGAATCGCATCTTCATATAAGCGTTATATGCATACTTGAATATTTCCTTCTCTTAAGCATAGTATAAAGTATAAATGACATAGACAACACACTTTGAATTATTTTCTCTCAAGGCATTTTTTGGTAACCTGGGATGCTAAAACACTCTTAGTGATTACATTTTATGCTCCATACCAAGCTCCCCTTTTTTCAGTGGTTGCATTTTAGGCTCCATACCACTCTCTCATTTTTTTCTTTTAAGCATATGTTTTTAAGTACTTTGTACTTTACACCCATTTTTCATGCTATGCTATTTCTCTTTTTTCACTCAATGAATGGTTGCAGTTTCTGCTCTGTACCATTCCTCACCTTTTGCATAACTCATTGGTTATACTCTCTTTCTTTTGATTTTTCACTCTTAATACCCTCATCCTTTATTGATCAATTTCAAAGTGTTTTGGCTATAGTTTCCCAACACTTTAAACACACTCAATACTTATAGAACTTGTTCAAGATTTGCATATAAAACTCATAGTAAGAATGCTACTAGATATTACTCCATTTAAACTTATCGGTAGCATTAAATTAAAACTATACAACTTATACTAATTCATGTTGCCTTGAAATGTAAATCGAAACTTACTTGGAATGTTGCTTTTGAATGTTACTCACCACGTATCCTTGCCAAATTGATAAATGTTGTGCTAATAATGCTCAATTTCAACATGCGCTCAAATTTTGCACTAACATCAAACTTGTAATACCTAAAACTCACAATAACCTTGGACAATTGTTAGTAAAGTATAGGTATGGATAATGTATATATATAACAATAAATCAACAAAAATTTTCAACTTCTACGGTTTTTTATTTTATTTAATTTTTTTGGATTTTTGGGATATACAATTGCCCCCCCAAACTAAAGAACATAGTGTCCTCATTGTGGAAGAATTTATTCAATCTAAAATCTAAAAACAAACAACTTGTCTAAAAATATGAAAAAGAAAAGTAAAGAAAAGTGAAATCCCGTTCTATTGAGAAGGAGAATCTGGGGGACTATGAGTAAATTGACAATTTTGTTTTCGAAAGAAGGATAATAATTTTCGAAGCATCGATTTATTATTCTTCTTAATAATATTCATGTCTCTTTTCATTACTCTAAGTTCTGCTTGGCAATTTTCTAATTTTTGTTGCATGCTTTCCTTCTAATCTTCCAGAGCTTCTTCTTCTTCTTCGTCTTCTTCTACTTCAAGCATTGGAGCTTTTCCATGTCAATGGCTAACGGTTGGATTAGATGGTTCAACGGTAGAATCTTCATGAGCCAAGATTAGCTTCTTGGTGCAGTTGGAGTAGGAGTAGAAAGAATATATAGCATCGTTCTCTTGAAGAAGTCCGTTATTCTTCAAATAACTCCCATTCATATAGCGAAAATACTCACCAGGTTGTTGGACATAGGGGAGTTCACCTCTTGCACCCAAGATGATAGTAGTGATAATTTTGGCTGCTCCAATCTTGTTCCTCATACTTGTAGAATTCTTTTTCATCAAATCCCATATGATATCCATGAATTCCGCTTTTTGCTTCATCAAAGCACAAGAAAGAACAAATAAATCTTTCTTTTAGACTTTGGTATTCTCTACTCGAAAAAATACCGAAGTGGAAAGGTATTTGCGGAGAAGAAGAATGCATTCATCTTTAATAAGTTTATTAGAAGAATTTTTGGGATCTGGCATAATTCTATCCAAGCTCGATTTGGTTGAAAAGAATCTGGCATGCTCGATGAATTAACAATTTCAAATTCGAACCATTTACCCATCATCTCTCTTTCCAGAATCCAATCTTGATTTTGTGGAAAATGCAAATCCACAAACTTTGTGAGTCCAAGAGCCGAAAGATAAACCTCCATCTCTCTACGGAGATTCAATGTTTCCAAGAAGAACAAATCTAAGAATATCATTCCCTTGATATCTAATTTGTTAAGCATTTGAAAGCGTTTGCTTCTTCTCTTGTCCTTAAAGGGAAAGGACAATCATACTCCTCTTGGTATGTTTGGCTTTCTCTTCTATTTGCATATTTCTTCAAAGCCATCTTGATTGTTTTGAAGTGTAAAGGTGCAGAAGAAAAAATTGAATGTTGAAGGTCAAAGATGAAGAATTTCAGAGATTTTGTAAGCTTTTTAAAGATTGTGGTGGCTAGGGTTTAACATAGACCTATTTGTACAGGTTTAAGAGGTCTCTAATTGGTCATAATTAATAATATAGCCATTATTGCTCAAAACTAACAGTTAATGGTAGTTTTGGCCATTTATCTCGTATCAGATCACAATCTGTAATGGTTATAATTTGCTTGTGTCGTAATCGTGAAGGATTGTTGCAATTGTGATCTTCTTCATGATAGAAACAGAAAGTTTACTACAAATTGTCACGAGCGCAAGTTGAATGTCGTAGTTGCGATCTTCTTTAATTCTTCAAATTTTCAATGTTTAGACTTGTACCTAAAATAACTTAGAAACACAAACACAAACAAACATTGTTAAATACAAATGATAAATATTTACTATTTGATACCTTGAGTAGTCATGGTGAAGATAGCAATTGAATATCAACGTCTTGTTGTTCAAATTTTCATTTCATATTTAACACACCATTACAAACAAAGAATAGATAAATAAGCAAACAAACAAATACAAAACAAACAACAAACACACGAAAAGAAAGGACTATACAAGGTTCTAAACCTAAATGAAAAGAAAACGATCTATTCAGGAGTTAGCGATTCAATCATTTTATCAATCTTAAAACGTGACTCCCGCATATCTCTTTCAACATCATACACCAAATTATGGATGTCATTAATCTTGTGATGAATAGAGACTTGTTCTTCCATTAAGTCATCCAACTTCCTCCTAAGATTAGTTGAACTATTCCCTTCTTCCCTAATGATTTCTCTTTCTCGCTTTTTGTCAGGTTCTACTCGCTCATCCCATGACTTCAAATCATAGGTTATCCCATTTTCTCCAATGCATTTAGTTAGAAATCTATACTCGAAGAAAACTTCCATAGTTAATTCCGGAATTTCATCTTCATCAGTAAAGACTTCCGCAACACAGGAATTCTCCCAACTTGTCCTAGCAAATTTTCCATAGTTGGACACCCGTACGCTGTCCTACTAGGATAAATTACAGTAGACATAAGAGTCTCCATCATAATTCTTGATACTTCCACAGGCATGCCATTCCAAACTACTTCCAAGACAAATAATTCTTCAGGATTAATCATGTCGGAACTAGTCCTACCAAACAGCGCACTACTTAAATAGAAGTGTAAAGCGAGCAAACAGGGATCACGGATCCATCAGCTATAGGCAGACTCCTATTTTTATTTAGCTTGGCTAGTAAGGTGATTCGAAGTTGGTGATGGATCCCAACCAGGAAGCATTTTGTAGTAACAATCTTTAGGGAATCCTAAATTCTTCTTCAGTGCTTTCCTCGACAACTTATGCTTCTTCCCTTGGTGATGATATTCTAAACAATCCATCTTATCATTCGTCCATACTAAGGATATCAACATCTCCTTACAATTATCTTCACTATTTCTAATGATCATATTGGAATAGATAACAAAATTTAGAATTCTAAGGTAATACATTACCCTATCGTAGATTCGCAAATGAATGAAACTATTCCTATGGATGACATAGGAACTTGTGAATTCTGCATCTCTGATAGTTTCGAAGTGAGCACCTTCCTCTTGAGAGTAAATTGGAAAAGGCACTTCATACCACTCTTGCAGATTTGAAGGAGGAATGAGATTAGATTTTTTAGGGGGCACCATTTTGAAAAGGAAAAGGATTGAATGATTTTCAAGGTTTGGAACGAATTTTTTTTTTCTGAAGAAAAAGGATTTTTAGATTTCTGAAGTGAAGGATTATGAGAATTCGCACTCACATATATAGAGTCGGAGAGAAATCATCGAAAAACTACCAAACTGCTGCAGTTTTTGCACAAATCACGATCGCAATCACCAATTACAATCGTGACTAAGAAAAACAAGAAACAGAATGTTTTAACAAAGAAATTCATGAATGCAAGTATATGTCACGAACATGAATGGGTAAAATAGAAGAAAATCTTCTATTTATCAAGAATTAAGATGAAATATTATGATATATCACCTCTAAGATGATTATTTCATGAACTTTTTACACCTAAGATAAGTTTAGAAGATTGCATAGTATAGGAAATGAAACAAATAGATATAATTAGAAAATGTACTGTATCTCCAACAATTAAATCTCTAGAACGCACTTGCCTTCACCGGCAATGGCGCCACAAACTTGTTCACAAGGTTTTAACTCTACTGACTCTGAGGGTTTATATTTTATAAAGAAGCCAAAAACCTTATCTCCCACTTTCCTACCGATAAGATAAGAGTTCAAAATACGAACATGTGTTGTCAATACCGCTTATCTAAATAGAAAAATGGTGACCACTACAAGTATACGGTTACGAATGTAGTTTTAAAAGATATCAATCCCACAGGGATGGAACCAGTTGTAAAGATCAACAAGAGGAATGGAACAAAAGAAAATAATGTAATTTATTTTGGAAGATTGGAATGATGGATGGAAAGACAAATGTATGAAAGATAAGAGAAAATAAAAAGTATATAGATATTCCCTACGAAAAAGTTTAGCAAAGAAAACATGCAAAATCATCAAAGATATTATGTACACTAGATTAATTTAACAGATTCTTTTCTAGACACTCATATATTCAATTATTCACCACAGAGCAACACATGAAATAACTTTTCTAAATCTAATGCAAACGAATTAAGATGATTATATAAACCTGTATAATAATATTACTATGCTTAGTACGGGTCGCTCTCACATAGCCATATTTAGCAAGTTACCATTCCAAAAATGTCAGCTCAATAAACAGCATTATAATCACAGATCTAGTGATTATACACAATCTCGTTAACCC